>CM062813.1:216567177-216788236 GCA_031772625.1 Pinus tabuliformis
GGTCGCCAAATCGACGACCATTCGTGCAAAACAGTTTCATGCATGCAACAACAATGAGATGCTAACGAAAACTGAAACGATGCTAGTACAAGCTAGTATGCATGTAAACGACAGAAAGTGTTCAAAGAAATCAAACAAACAACACTCACACACGCGAAAACAAAAAAATTGGCAGAAATGCTGCGAAAGACAAGTTGAGACCACTTACTCATGAATAGCTGAGCCGGATGCGTTGAAGAGTCCTGAATGTGCTGTGGGATGTTAGAGCTCCAATATCGATGTGAAGAAATGAGATTTGAAGCGTCGAATAAATAAGTTTGAAGCTCATGACGCGCATGCCACAAATCTAGGAAAGAGCGACACTTGGAGGAAAGATTCTAAAACGATCTTTGCATGTAACCTCCAACTGCTAAAAATAGCTCCCTGAATCAAGGGATTCTTTTTGCATGTTGCCTTTTGCTATTCCGAGAAAAGAAATATATGCATGCAAGTCAAGTTTCTTTGGTCTCGGGTGGAACTGGTCAACCCAACTACACATGCAAGAAGCTGCTCAACTGCTGGGATGAAATGCACATTTATGGAAGGGAGTTGGGCTAGCTACCCAGGAGATTTGTGCAATTTTTGGGCAGAGGAGCTGACTGCTGCCCAAGATTGCACAATTCCTGGGCTGAGCAACCCTGCTAGGAGGAATTGCGCAATTTCTCGAGGGAGCTTCTCAGCTTGCAGTTGGACCAAGTCCGGAGAAACAACCTGTGAGGGGAATGTAACAAGCTTTGATAGACAGATTGTCTTTCTACAAGAAAATCACTAAAGCTTGTGTACTTGACAAAGCAAGACATCCTGCTGAGAAAGGTTGGTAGGGAGGCTCCAAAACAAAGCTAAGGAAAATTTTTGGAGGGTGGTTGTAGCCGCTACAACAGATCATTTATGGGATTAGCAGGTTATTATAGGAGGTTCATCAAGAACTTCTCCCAGATTTAATATCCTATTACGTCACTACAAAGGCAAGGTAAGAAATTTGAGTGGACAGAGGAATGTGCAACAAGTTTTGAGCAGTTAAAGCAGTTATTGACAAATGCTCTAGTGTTAAATATTGCAGACCTGGACAAAGAGTTTATAGTGTGTACAGATGCTTGCAAGAGAGGACTTGGTGGATTCCTTATGTAGGAGGGACAAGTAGTATGTTATGAGTCGCGGAAAATGAATGAGCACGAGTAGAACTGTCTGACTCATGATCTTAAGTTAGCAGTGATCATTCATGCATTGAAGACGTGGAGGCACTATCTTCTTAGTAGGAGGTTTGTATTGATGAGTGATCACAATGGGTTGAGATACTTGTTTAACCAGCCAAATCTGAATGCTAGGCAAGCTAGATGGTTGGTCATGATTAGTGAGTTTGAATTTGAGATCAAGTACATCAAGGGTAAAGAGAACAGGGTTGCAGATGCTCTTAGCAAGTAGGTACATGTAAATCACATTTTAGCTATGAGTTCTTATGGGACAGATCTACAGGATCAAATCTTAAAGGAAGGTTAGCAGGATAACATGTACATGGAGCTCATGCATAAGTTACAGTTGAGTACAGGTATAGGAGCAGGTACATATAGTGGTATAGGTGCACAAGATGTGGCCTATCATCTCTCAGCAGATGGCTTGATCATATTTAGGGACAAGATATATGTGCCAGACAGTGGTGAGCTCAAGAAGATTACCTTGAGGGAGTTTCATGTGAAACCACATTCGAGACACCAAGGATATCAGAAGGCATTAACCGCAATGAAGAATTTCTATTATTGGCCAAACCTAAAGAAGGATGTGGCAGAGTTTGTGGCTAGGTGCTTGGATTTTCAGCAGGTGAAGGCATAGTATAAGCATCTAGGTGGATTATTAAAACCAATTCTGATTCCAGAGTGGAAATGGGAGGTCATTTCCATGGATTTCATTATAGGTTTTCCGAGGACATCTAGACAACATGATTCCATCATGGTTGTGGTGGACAAGTTGACAAAGGGAGCACACCTCATTCCAGTGAAGTCCACTTATTCAACCAATGATGTATCATAGGTCTTCATCAGAGATGTGGTCAAATTACATGGTGTTCCAAAGAAGATTGTGTCAGACAGGGATGCAAAGTTCACTTCCAAGTTTTGGAAGGAGTTGTTAGCAGGTTTAGATATAAAGTTGGCCTTCAACACGACTTATCATCTGCAGGCAGATAAACAAACAAAGAGGGTCAATAGGATATTGGAGGACATGTTGAGTATGTATGTGATGCATTCGCAGAGGAGATGAGAGGAGTATCTTTCATTGGTTGATTTCGCTTACAATAATGGTTACTAGGAGTCTTTGAGGATGAGTCCATTTGAGGCACTTTATGGATAGAGTTGTAATACTCCCATAAGTTGGAGTGACCCGGTGAACAGGGTGTTGATTGGATCGGATATCTTGGCAGAGATGGAACAGGAAATGTAGGTAATCAAGAAGAATCTAAAGGAAACACAGGACATACATAAAAGTTATGTAGATTGGAACAAGTTGTTTAAGGAGTTTCAGGTTGGGGAACATGTGTATTTGCGCATCAAGCTGAAGAAGAGCTCCTTGAGGATTGGATCATGTGCCAAGTTGGAACCTCGGCTTTGTGGACCTTTCAATATTCTTGAAAGGATCAAACTAGTAACCTATCGACTTGCACTGCCTTCGATAGTGAAAGTCCATGATGTTTTCCATGTGTCATTACTTAATAAGTATGTTAAAGATGTTGATCATGTGATTGAATGGTTTGTATTGCAGGTGGAGCCAGAAGGATAATTCCAGCCAAAACCGCAATGTATATTGTAGAGAAAGACACTCATGCTCCGGAACCGAGCAATCGAGCAGGTTAAATTGTAGAAGCACTTTCGGCCTAATGAAGCTACATGGGAGATGGCTAATCAGATGCAGGCTATGTATCCTTCCTTATTCGCTGGTTGATCAAATGTCTTTGGTATATGTACATATATATATCGATGTAAATACCATCACGAGTTATGTTATAAAGCTCCAATAAGCAGTATGGGGGCCATGTCAGTATGATTGTTATGTTATTATGTTGTCATGTTGATTTGCTTCTCAACAGGTTGATCATTGTAAATACTACAACGAGCTAAGTTATAAAGATCTATGGGTAGTATGTTTTGCTTTCAACAGTCTTATTGGTTGTAGGTGTCGTTGAACACTGAGGACGGTGTTCCCCCAAGGGGAAGGGTTGTGTAACAATCCTGGTGAAAATTCCATGTAATAAAAGTTATTAAAGACAAAATAATAACCATGGTTATGGGACACTTATTCCAAGCTGAGTGTTGGGCAAGACATCCTAGTTTGGGTATTCATTTGGTTTATTATGGCTAAGGAAATTGGCAAAGGAAATGGAAAAGGATTTGGGAAGGCAAAATGGCATTAATTGGCATTTTACTTATGAAAATAATGGAAATTAGGAGAAAAGGAAGGTGAAAGGTCACAGGTTGCATGTGAGGAGGAAAATGAAGGAAAATAATGGAAAATGAAGAAAATAGAGACCTCATTAGTAAAAAGGTTTCTAAGGATTAGTTCATGGCTTGTGGTCAGTTCACTTTTGGAGCTCTCTCTCTATTCTCTCTCTCACACACTCTTGGACACTTAGAGTTTTCTTGGAGCACTCTAGCATTAGATCAAGAAGAGCAAAGAAGGCAAGAGGAAGCAAAGATCAAGCAAGGAAGAGCAAGATCTAGCAACTATAGTGGGATTATTTGCAGGTATCATTTTGCATGTGTGATTTCCTTGCTAGATTTAACATGTATGGTTATGCATGTGTGTTCTTGGTTCTCTTGTTGTCATGGGCATGGGTTTTTGCTAGGTTTGACAGTGTTTTTTAGCCTAGCTTTTCCATTTCCGGATAGCCATGGTGTGGTGGATTCTTTCGTATGTGGTTGAGCTGGATTGTTGGATCGACTCGAAGCTGAGTGGGGTGGTCCCAAGAATATTCACAAGGCCTAAAAATCTTGGGATGGGATACATGGTAAGGCCTGAATATGAACACCTCGATTGAGTCTAGGAATCCCTTGACTGGTAATGGTGGGATACACGAAAAATCTCAATGGTGAGTACCCTTGATTGGGCCTAAGAATCCAAAAATGGGATACACAGTAAAGCACAGAGGGTGGAGACCTCATAGGCCTAGAAATCCCTTGACCAGTAATTGTGGGATACACAATAAAGCCGAGAGGTTGGGACGAAAAATTCCTCATGGTGTAGGTGGAGAGATCTGGTGGCATCCATGCTTGTTTTGGCCTAGTGATCCAGTGAGGATTGCAGTAAATCCTGCTATTGTATGTTTATTGTTTATGGCATAGTGATCCAATTCAATGGGTATTGTGGTAAAGCATGGTTCTATTGTTTAGGGTGAGGTGGTGTAGCCTCGAGAAGCCCTGGTTGATTTTGGTGATAAGTCCCACATTCATGCTTGGAATATAGCATGGGGGTGATTGGCTGAAGAGAGACTTGGCTCAACCAATCAACAGTCGAGTGGAATGTGGTAATCCCACACCGGGTTGGATTTTGCATTCATTAATGAGGACTATTTCTCCTTGGTATTTTATGAGCAAATGTACTGGTTATGAGCATGTTTTATGACAATGATGATGTATGGTTCTCATCATGCTTTGATTTGTAAATGATTGTACAATGAATATATGACCTAATATATGATAATGCAGCTAACATGATAAGGCATCAATGCTTCTTAGCGATTATTTGATAAGTATGAGACCCCTATGCTCAGATCTATTGTTATAACCTGTAGAATGCATATTTGTGACATGTTTGATGAAATGCATGTCATGGCTAGTAGGGGTCTAGTCAAGTGTTTGTTCAATTGTTTGCATTTGTATCATTGTTTCGATGTTACTTTTCATTCCTAAAAGTTTCATGGAGTTTTGGCCAGTGGCCTGAGTCTTGGCCTTGAAAAAGTGGCACAAAATCCAGGGTCGCATGCTTAGAACTAGCTCAAAAAGACCCCAGTCGCTTGCATTCCCATGCTATGAGAGCGAATGGAGGGTACCAGTCACATGCATGACCATGTCATTGGAGTGACTTAGGCTTTAATGCAAGAAAATGTTAGTTTGTCTCGAGGGCTAGTCACCTGGATGGGATGGATGGCTCTTGTAGGTTCTGTGGTATGTGCAGAAGGTCAAATTGGTTATGTTGTGTCAGTTCCACTTCCTTAAGGCGACCTAGGAGATTCAATTAGATCTTAGTAGCCTTTTGTCACATGTTTACCCATACGGACTGGTTAACTTGGGTAAATGTGGGAGGAGGGTGTTACACTTGCAAAGTGCACTCAGGCTTACTGTCAAACTGGAAAACAAACCTCGGTTCAGGCTTCGCACAAACTTTCAAGTGAAGCTAAGGACTTGATTTCGAATCTTTGACCGAGTTTTCCCAATAAACACCTACCTACTATGGAACATGACCAACCTCTCGTGGGATCCCTCTAGGTCCAAAGAAACCGAGAATTTACCCAACACCTTTCCCAAGTTCATATCGTAGTTCAAACCTTTACAGCCTGTGTAAACCATAATCTCCAACTGTAGATTCGAAACCCCAAGGAAAGAGTTCTTGGAAATCTTCACTAGCTCGGAATGCTCTAGATGAAAGCTTGCCACCAATTTTTTGACATCAGGGCAAGGAGCATCGATAGAAGTGAGAGGGACCGCCCTATCTGGACCGATAATTTATCAAATTTAAGCTCTCAAAAACAAGGAAATCTTGAGGAATGAATGCCTTCTTTAGTGGGTTTGTAGGCCACGAGGATTCTCAACACCAAACCTCCCTCCAAAACCCTCACGAATGGGCACAAATCCATTTGTACCAAAAAACAATATTCTCACGACGTCATTAGATCAAATCCTATTGAACACACATGGTCTCAAGACTTCACGGAGTTGACTCTTGTAGAGATCTATGGTTATTTTTTCCCACATATATACACTCTGGAATAGTTTTCCAAGATGACCTATCTGAGTGACCAGAGATTTGGTTGTCACACATGCTAGAGGAAAAGGACCATCTCAACAATAACTCTATATGCAACACCTCCAAGTGTAAGTGTAAACTCCGATTGCTTACAAATTGTGCCCATCAGGCCATCACCTCATCACCTCACACATTAATATATTGTCGTCCTCCCTCCTCCTCCCATTAAATATTAGTTATCACACACCGACTATTTGGGCCATCTTTTGTCCCTCACCTCTATACCAAAGCATGTGCGAGTGCCACTAGTTCATTCAATTAAATCCCTTCGCCAATCGCCATAAAAGAGTACTTTAGAGTCTGTATGTCGCTAAAATGATTTTAGAAACGAGAAAAAGGCAAGTAGGATATATCCGACAACAATTTATCTGGCAACCCTTCACCAGGCATTTTATTATACTATTTAAATTAAAAAGTACAAATAAAAATTAACATTTTTTTATGCCTACTTTTCTCTTCACACTTCTAGGATGTGTTAGAGCCCTCTTGAAGGGCTGTGATGTGTTCAATTTTGACCCTTGATTGGGATCCAAAGTGAAAAAGTTAGTTATAGCAAAGTAATCATTGAAAATGAACCATTGAAAAAAGGTAGGATGTGAGAAATGCTCCAAGACCCAATTAGCACGTGTCCAATTTCCTCACAAGCAATGAAACATGCATAACATTGGACTCCTCCATTAATGTTCTCATATGCATCCTATTAATACTATCCTCGAAGCTTGATTTTGGTCATGGTCATTTGATACCTACCATTGTGAAGTGCATTCCACCCGCTCCATTAAATGAAAAATTACTTTTATCCTAGTACATGGGTTCATGAACTTAGGGGATAAGGATCACGTAGTCTAAAGAGGTCATGTTTTTGTCTGGAAAACAATAAAAAAATCCGGCACGATTTTGAGAAAATCTTTTGGAAATTTTTGAAAATCCTAGGTACAGTTGTCAGACTTTAAGATTTTGGGTGCCCTAGGGGTTCTTGATGGTGTCAAATCGATTTCCACCATGAAAAAAACAATTTAAACACTCCCATAATCGGGGTTCTTGAGGAATTTATCATTGGATTTCGACGAGAAATTCACTGTCCAGACAAAATTATGGCCTCGTTAAATAACAATAATAAAAAACTAATCTATAACCTTATTTTTATTTAACATGCCTAGAGAAAAACCAATAATTTTATTAGCTAAGCCATCCACTCAACTTTTAAATTCTCTCCCAGTGTGAAAAAATGGGCTTTCTTCAAGTTTCAAAAGATATTTTTTATTCTAAATATGGTTGACCCAATTAAAAGTTTTTCTTTGGAAGAGATTCATAATCCAAATTTTTGATAACTAACTTGAAGTCTCCCTTTATTACTATGTATTTTAATCCAAAACTAAAAAATGATAAATATATTTTGGAAAATGGCATATACTTTCATTGCTTATTTTTTAAAATTTGTATGAAAGTAGCAACTTTTACAATATGATGTGAATGGTAATTGTTAAAATCTCCAACCATTTGGATTTAAAGTTGTTTGCTGCAAGATAATTATGTTAATAATAAAAGAATTCTATTAATTTTATTTATTAATGTTGTAAGGATAACTATTATTTTATGTTTTAGTTTTTTTTTTTCTTTCTCAAAATTCAATGATATACATTTTCATTATTTAAATTGTATTTTTAAATTCATAAATAAATTCAATCTTTTATTTTTTTGGAACATATATATTATATAAACTACAGAATGCAAAGTTACAATTCCAACAAATTTTTAAATAAAATTAACTAAAAATCTTAAAAAACAAAAACGATTCTATTACCATATTTTTTTCCACTAATATTATATATATAACCTTTTATTTAATACCAAATTAAGTAACATTTTTAATCGCACTAACTACTTCATCATTGAAGGTACAACCTAGTTTGAATATGGCACACCCTAGTTTGAATATATCAATACGCATGGAAAAATATCAAATCATATGACTATTAAAACTTACTATGGTATTGGAATATATCAAATCTTATGACTATTAGAACTTAACATGGGCTTGGTTTGGTTTTGTTGAGAGGAGCAATGATGATTTCTGGAAGGAAGAAGCAGCTTTATTGATTTGGGTGGGTATATTACATAGCTTTTGTTTATTTATTTTATATTTTTCATAATACTTCCAAAGTGTCACGTTTCAGCATTGAAACTAAAGCTAAGATATTTATTTGGTCAAAAGTCATCCATGATTTGTCCTCCTTTTCAATGATAAAAAATATTGTGGTTAGGCGAATATGTTGACCCATGATAGATAATAAATATTTTAGAAAACCGAAAAATAGTATTTTGTTTCGTCAAATCAATTAATTTCTCTTTTCCTTCTAATAATATTAAATAATGGAGCTGGATTTACGGTGGTATGGTGCATGGATTTTGCATTCAATGTATTTATATTGTTACTATTTAAAAATGACCCTCGTGCTGACCATGAGGCTCACTATTTGTGTTTTCTTTATTTGATTTTTTTTTTCTTCCAAATTATATATTTATTTATAATGAGTATTTTGGTATTTATATTTGGTTGAGTTAATTTAAAATCATTGTAGATGCATAGGGATTGATAGTTTTTTTTTTTTTTTTTTTCACACTCCTGGCATCATTAACGGTGGTATATTTTAATGAGTTATATAATTTATGATTTTTTTTTTATAAACTGAAAAATTAAATATCATTTTAGTAAAAGACATGTATTTATATGAAACCGTAAATCTATTTAAACCAATAACTTTCAAATATTTCAAAATGCACGTTAAACTTGTTTGTGTGTTTGTTTTATTAATGAATAATTCTCGCATGGTATTGTTTTAGATTTTTTATTTTTATTCAAAAAAAATGTTGTTATTTTATTAATTTTTTATTATTAAATTTTTTATTATAAGTATTTGAGTTGTTTTAAATTAATTTAGATTTATTTTAAATTTATATGTATTTAATTTTTTTTTATTGTAAAAAAGGTTTGCATGTCAAGAGATTTGGTTTTTCTTGGTATTAGGTAGATCTGGATTTAAGATGGATCTAAGCTAATTTAATTTCTCCTTTTAAATAAACTATATTCCACATGAAAACTATAGCTCCATACTATGAGTCTCATAAACTTGGAGCTCAAAAACCACGAGTAACTTGACCAAGCCAAGTTTACCTTAACTACCCAACAAAAATTAGTAAAAATAATAATAATAACGTATTGTTTTTTGTTTTTATTATATTAATTTGAAGTTATTTTTATTTTAACATAGAGTATTTTTTTTTTGACCTAGTTAAAATTTTTACATAACATGACATTACATCTCTTCCATACTGGGTTACATCTCTTGACCCAACTAGTCTCCATAAAGTCCCTCATAACAAGGGTTAACTTCATCATTGTGCTCATTCTTTAGCTTGGATTCTTCTTCATATACTATTTTGTTGAAACTTCTCTTTGTGAGTATTTATTGGATCTTTTAGTCCAACAAAACATTTGTCAATTTTCATTTTTATTAAAAATAATTTATCCAAATTTTATATGATAAAATCATTTTACGGGATAAAATCATTACTTTACAATCACCAATTTCTTTATAGATCTTTATATAAAATTATTAAAAATTTAAATATTTTTCACAAATTATTATTACTTTACTAAAATTTACCAGAATTTCTGCACTTTTCTCGCTCATAGTTAAAGGCTACCTGTAAATTCACTTTGATTTTTTTTAAGAGACTTTGGTTTTAGGTACCATGCAAGGAGATTGGAGTGTCTTCTAATGTAGTGGGAGTTCATTCTCTTTGATCGGTTCACTAAAGATTATCACCTCGAAAGATTACAACCTCTTCTTGGTTTAAGTATGTTAACTCCTTTTCCCTCTCTCTTTATTTGGTAATTTACTTATTTCTTGTTTCAAAATTTCCATGGTGAAATTTCCTTAATCGCACGTGATTCCTATCAGGTTAAACAACATTTTGAAACTATTAAAAAAATGATTTAAAATAAAACAAAATTTAAATAAATATTTACTCAAAATTAATAATAATTAAGTTAATGAGTTTTATTTATATTTTCATATTCTCCTTGACACCTATTGCTTTCATAAATTGAGTGGCCGCTCTACTCCCTTATTCCTCCCTTATCACATTAATAGTAAGGCAATTTATGCAATGTTTTACTCTGATCATTGCTTTATATTAATAGTAAGGTAATTTATGAGGTGGTGAAATGTTTTACTCTAATCATTGCTTTAGAAGTGGTCATGCTTCTCTTATTAATATTTTGATTGATTGTGAAATGTTTATTTCTTAGGCCAAGTTTTCTTTTTCTGTTTTTAATATTGTGAAATGTGAACCTTGTATTTAAAATACAAAAATTAAAATAATTAAATGTACATATCTTAGAGGGACATTATTATAAAATTATAATATATTTTTTAATATTTTATGTTTTGTTTTGTTTTTTTTATTATATTTTATTTCAAAATTAAATGTGAATAAAATGCATAATTTACAAGTGTAACATATGGAATTTAAATAATTATTAATAATAAATTATTGTAGATTTATTTTAATTCTAGATTTGAGATTAAATCTTTCAAGGTGTAAATTTTTATTCAAGTTCTTTTGGCGGTGCAAATTTTTTTCTCAAGTTTTGCACTAAAAAAAGGTATAAAGATTGAACTTGAGTAAAGTTTGCACCTCTAGATATTTGATCCCTCTTGGCGCTTCATAGACTCAAAATTAAGGTGAATCTATGCTGGTTTACATAATAGATAATTATACAAAAATAAAGCACAAATATTCATATATAAAGACTATAAATACATGAATCAAAATTATTAAAATGAGATTCTCTAATATTTTTTGAAAACTTTTTCTACAAGACATACAAAAATAAAGCCTAACTTTTCTGCCATAAGGACCATTCATAGAAGCTTTAAAGGAAGAAGTTAACACACTTTCATAAAACAACTCTCATGCTGGAGGTCAATAATAACTAAAGGTATTTTTGGTCAAAGAAATTTCTTTTATTTACTCAAATGCTTGGTTTCCTATGCAACACTCTAGAAGATAACAATAGTTATATGAAAGTAAAACCTAAATTTTCAAACATAAGGACTATAGATACATAAATCAAAATCATTAGAAGGAGATTCCCTAATTTGTTTTAAAAAGTTTTCCTATAATACACACTAATACAAAAATAAAGTTTAATTTTTCAAACACAAAGACTATGGACACATGAATCAAAATCATTGAAATAGGATAAAGAAAAACTAAATCTTCTTTTTATTTTATTTTTAAATTAATAAATTATAATGAAAAATGTTTTCTCAGATTTTATGCTTATGTGATTCATGATATAATGTTCATATTTTTAGGAGAAATCACATAGAGAACAAAGGGTCGACACGTTTAGAAACTAAATCTAGGTTCATCATGAGGACCAGTTTAGAAACTAAATCTAGGTTCATCATGAGGACTAGTTTAGAAACTAAATCTAGGTTCATCATGAGGACTAGTTTAGAAACTAAATCTAGGTTCATCATGAGGACTAGTTAGAAACTAAATCTAGGTTCATCATGAGGACCAGGATCAAAATTTTCCATTATTATTATTATTATTTAAAATTTGTATATAAGACACCTTTATGGTGGAGAACAACAATAATTTTATGGACATATGAATCAAAATCATTGAAATAGGATAAAGAAAAAATAAATCTTCTTTTTATTTTATTTTTAAGTTAAGAAATTATAGTGAAAAATGTTTTATCAAAATTTTCCACTATTATTATTATTGTTATTATTATTTGAAATTTATCTATAAAACATGTTCATGGTGGAGAACAACAATAATTCTACAAAGGTAAAGCTTGTTTTTTTAGACATAAAGACTATAGATATATAAACAAAATCATTGAAATGAGATCCCCTAATTTTTTCTTTTTAAACTTTGCCTATAAGACACTCTCATACAAAAATAAAGATATTTTTGGTGTGATATTTTTCTTTTATTCACATAAACCATTAGCAAAAGATTTAAAATATAATTTAAACAAATTAAAAACAAAGAGAGAATAACTAAATTTTAATTCTAATTTTATTTTTTTTAATTAAGAAATTATAATGATTTTTTTTTTTTATCAAACCCTCAATTTTTTAAAAACTTTGTATGGTGTCCGATAGGAAAGATTTAGCTTTACCAATAATCGTCACATATGAGATTAACAACTCAAGGTCCTAATCACATATGAGATTAACAACTCAAGTTCCTAATCTTTGAATCACTATGTGAATTTTCTATGTTTATATATACTTTCACACGAAAAAGATTCAAATTTAGCACAACATATTTTGGTTATTTTTATGTGGAAAATTCAATAGAATTTTATGTTTTAAATAACTGAAAAATATGATGGGAAAAGACCAATGGTTGTGAAACTTGTGAGTCAAAAGTGTTTATGTAATGGTAAATTGACTATTTTTTTTTAGATTAGATTAGAGAAGAATACCACCAGAAAACCATAGATTGTGAAAACAGTGAGTCAAAATGTTTTATAAAGGTAAATTAATTATTTTATTTTTATATTATTATTTCTTGTTTATTTTTTGTGTTATTATTTTATTTTATGTAATTATACATAGTCAAAATGTTTTATTAATAATTATAATTATTAGTTTTTTAATCTAATCTAATTTAATTTATTTTTATTTATTAAATTTTAATTTAATTTTGTTTTTATGTAATTTGATTGAGTCTAAATGTTAACAATTACATCTCTCCTATATTAGGCTGGAGAGTTTCTAAATTTTATTTTATTTTTATTTTATGTAATTTGATTTAGTCAAAATGTTTAGTAGGACAGACAGAACATGACATTACAACATCTCTTCCATACACACAATCAACTTAGATCCATCTTAAATTTGGATTTACTAAATGCTAAGAGTAATCAAGTTCAGAGTTGAAGTTGAATTAATTAAGCTGGTACTCTTGCATTCCATATTGGATTTCCTTAGTTCTTTACATAAGCTTCATCATAACAAATACCATGGACTTGTAAACCACCATAGTAAACCCATCAAATAACTAACTCAAACTTATACATAATTATTATGCCATACTCTGCTGTAGAGTACCTCTCAGCTTAAAAAATATTTTAATATCAACCATAAATAAAATATTTCAATATCAATTTTTTATATATAAAGAAAAAGTCAATCTTACTTTAGTTATAAAAAAATCAAATTTTTAAATATAAAATTCATTTAATTTATATTAAATATTTAATCCTTTTAATATATAAAAAATACAAAAATTAAAATAAAGACATTGTTTAACTATAAATCAAATTTTTAAATATAAAATTTATTTAATTTATATTAAATATTTAATCCTTTTAATATATAAAAAATACAAAAATTAAAAAATAGGCATTGTTTAACTATAACATATATTGAAGTTTTTGGCCAGTTATTTTTTAGTCAAATCTTTATATTTATTGTTCCAAACTAATTTTTGACTATATAAAATTTAAAACCTTAAACTATAATATAAAAAATAATATATAATAATAATTATAAACTTTTACTATTATATTATATTATTGTAAATAAGTCATGAAAAAAAAGTATATAATATAATAAAGGTAATTGGCAACTAGAAACCTAAGTCTTTATTTCTCTGGATAAGGGTAGACTATTTCCACTCTAACTCACTTAATAACCACCTCCACAAATTACAAATTAACAATTTAGTAATTAAATATAAAACCTTGTATTTACATTTTACATTTTCACGGAACTACCCTACACAAGTGAAATCCAGATTGGAAAAGGGGTAATAAATATTAAAATTATTTCTACACAAGCAATCAAATTATTTACTTAGATAAAAGGTAAAAATATTTATTTTTAAATACGAGGATATGTGCATGAAAGTTGAAAAATGGGATTAAAGTAAGTGGGTCGTCGGATGAGGTAAAAGTAATAAAATTTATTTAAATTATTTATGGGAGTAATAAAATTTAATAAAATTATTTATTTATGGGAGAATCGAGAATTCTGTGCTTTCCTGGGAGGTGTGATCTACCTTGCTAGGAATCCCATTTCGTGTGGACTCCTTCACCGTATCAAAATCTCCAGGGACTATTGCGCAACTCTACGCAAGGGTGAACATCATATTAGAGTAAATTATATTATATCTATGGGGTTACCCTCTACCCAATTCCAAGATCGATCTCATTCTTGATCTTTGATCTTTGATCCTCACAGAGGCATGCTGCTCTGGTGCCACAACTACTTACGCTTCCTTCACAGAATTACAGAAAGTCATCAATCAGCAATGGCGAATGCCTTGGCCTTATCAGATCAGCCAACACCCCCACGGGGCCGTTCCAGGAGGCAACCGGTTTCGAACACGGGACATTCCTCTGCATCGTCCTCTCCTCTGTGTGAGCAGTCACCCGGGGCGACAGTGGACATAATAATTCTGATTCTGGTGTTGGGATCCTGCGGGGTTTTACTGACGCCGTATTTGAAGTACATATGCCACGAGGCGGCCGAAATTCTGCCTGCAACGTTTGTGATGATTGGCGAGGTGGTGTACGAGGCGCCCCTCGCATACGCGTCCGGCGCGGTTTTAGTGATTGTAACGGTGATTGGCGCGGTGGAGATTTACCATTGCAGATCCAGGAAGTGCGAAAACCCTCGGTGTAAGGGTCTCAACAAGGACATGGAATTTGATATACAGCTGTTGACGGAGGATTGCCTTAAATCCTCGACCTCTTCCTCGGCCAAGAATCCCAACAGCGTTGATGATGAAGACGATGGCATGGATGATGAGGAGGTGCCGTGGAATGGGGGAATTGAATTGAGGCCTGAGCACAAGGAGCTCCAACACGAGCTTCGCAGGATGGCACCGCCCAATGGAAGGGCCGTCTTACTTTTTAGGGCTCCATGTGGCTGTCCCATTGTCAAATTAGAAGCCTGGGGTCCCAAGAGATCTCGTAGATCAAAAAGGTAAACGAAGTACATGGATAAATTAAAGTACTATTTATCATCATCAGTGGACATATGAACACGTAATTTTATCCAATATATATTTATGTCTCAGTATTAAGTCATTTACAGTAAGTCAATTTAGAAAAATCAGGCTATCTTCCTGATAATTCATGTAGCATGGAACTTTTATATTACCTGAGGCAACTTTCATTTACAGGTTTACGGCCGGTCCATTTTAGGATCTCTGGACTGCCGTCATTTAGAATTTTGAAACATCTTTGTGTTTTTTTAGGTTGCCACGAGTAATATTATTATTCGTAAATAAAGTTATAAATTTTATGTGTCTGTCTCTTTTGGCAAGCCCTAAGTTGTTTTATACTGTTGAGCCGCTGTTGATTTTGCTTGAAAAATTATAGTTGTGGTATGTTTTCAATCTACATGATGAACAAATATAGAATACCCTGGTATTAATATTACATGTTCCTCAAGAACAAACACATTCAGGCTCTGGCATTAATTAAGATCAAGAATTTAACATACTTATCGATCTTGCACTCACCCTCAAAATTTGTTTATTTTGAGTTTTTCACAATCTTGCATTTCCCCTTGAAATTTGTTTATTTCTAGTTTTTCAGTCTTTCATTTACCCTTTGAATTTGTTTATTTTGAGTTCTGCAAATCAATGAAGGATGTTAAAAGGGTCTTGGTTAGAAACTTAGATTTTCAGTCTTTCATTTGCCCTCTGAATTTGTTTATTTTGAGTTTTGCAAATCAATGAAGGATGTTAAAAGGGTTTTGGTTAGAAACTTAGATGGTTAAGTGAGGATGGTAATTTCCCCTCATCATGATTCAACTTTACAAATTCCTCAGAGACATGTTCTGCCCTTCATGGGCCATCTCATCGGTGCAAGAATGTGGTTCCTTAGCTGAAGTGATCTTCCTGAAGTGTTGTAATCTGGCTACGCTTCATTATTGTAATTTTCACAGAATGGGAAAGGGCATGCTTCCTGCGTTTGGATAAGAGGAAACATCTTGTAAAAAATTTAACAAGGGCTTATAGTAGGGATAAGCAAGTATTCATCTTTCTCGTTTCTCAGAGAATTGACCCCCTTGCATCAAATGAGGTTATTCATATATAAAAGTACACCGTGCACAAATATGGTGTTAAATGTCTGCAGGAAACAGAGCACATGCAATTTGTCATGAACGTGTTGTATTGCAATATTAGGTAGTTAATAGAGGCATTGTTAGGATGCGTAGTTAAAAAGATGCCATCTTATGGTTTTGGGCCTTGGCTATTGAGTTACGTGCCTAATAAATCTTACTTGTAGTCTTTGTAAGTTTATCATTATGCACATCACCTGGAAATAAGACACCTAGAAATAAGAGATTAGAGCTTTTTTCTTCTGTTATTTTATTACGCTCTTTGTTTCAGCGTTCTACGTAAGGGCCTAACATCCAGCATATGTATTTTGACCCACCTTTCTAGAATTTTATCATCTTTTTAAGATATTAGATATTTATTACAAAGTTCCATCAAAAGCTTCAACAAATACGAGGGTCTATGTTAAGGGTTCTATTTTTACGTTGTTGATTTTGTAAGCAGTTAGGGTTAATGTCTTGGAATAGGTTGGAAAACAGTTTGTTTATATGCTGGTCTTTCTGACCATATTTATCTCATGATCACTACTGTACCTTCATTTGTTCTCCTCCATTGTCATTCAATATCTTGCACTAAATTTTTGATGCAGGGATATAGTTGGAAGGTACAGTCCTGGATAGAGCTTCATTTCCCAGCCACGTCAAAAGGCAACTTGTGCATGCCCTTTTAATGAGAGACACACCTTCTATTATTTAAGGACAGACATCAGGTTGCCTGATTGCCAATTCACTACTATTTAGTATATTTCTTTATTGACACAGAATACTTGAATAAAATATGTTAGAAACATCAACTCTTTTATGGTTAATAATAAATATATGGTATAGATCAACACCTTTATGGTCAATATAGAGTTCTCTCAGGCTCTTAGAAGCATATTGCATCAAGGATCTGTACACAGAAATTCCCTAATCAAGAGATCACTCTGATAGATAAGATTAAGTGTGTGCCATCATCTTAAGATATAATTGAACGTTGTCTATTAATGTAAAACAAAACATCTCTGTTGCTCATATGATATGCATTAACTGTTTATTAAAGGGGTTCCCGTGCATGTATGTAGCCCAAAATTGAGTAGAATTACATGGCAGCAATGAGATCCTCTTGGCTCTTCCCAGTCATTCTTGTATGGTGCAAATGTTCTTGCATGGTGGGTCTCAGAACAGTTGCTTCCACCTTGATCTGTTTTTTCGTAGATATCTGGTAATTTTTGGCTGAACAAAGATTGGTGTGCGATTTTCATAGGGATGAGAACAAGATTGTGGTTTAGTTACCAAATTCAGCCAACTAAGGACATAAAATTTGAAATATGATTCAGTTTGTCAAATTATTATGTGCAATTTGGTTTTCTTTGCATTTGTGAAAAATTTGGAGGCAAGAAAAATGATGATATAAATTCAGTAATCATCCATTTAATTTGATATATGCTGTTTCGAATCTACATATGATTTAATCTGTTAATAATCCAGTTTTGGGGCAGGTTACTGCCTCCTTGAATCATTAAACATACGATCTTAGGCCTCTTTGAATCATTAAAGGTTTAAACGTGACATCTTAGGCACATACAGTTGGTTTAATGTCTTCTTGAATTTCGAGTTGCTCTCTGCAGTCATTTACATTGCCTATGAAGAAGGGGCAGAGGAATTCTCAAGGAGGGTTTTGCAGGATTTGTGAAGGGGAGTCGGATTGGAAGCCATTTTGATCTGTATATGTCAGCCTTGACGGAGTGGAGAAAGAGGATAAGGCTGCTAATTTTGACAAAGTTCAGATGTTTAAGTAATAGTTAGATGTGTGGCGCTGATTTTTTTCAATATTGGATTTTTTCGTTTCATTTTTTTCATATCGTACCAAGTTCCAATTTGAATTTGAACTGGAAATTGTGGATTGTGATGATATTCTTTGGGTGTATAATGTGGTATCTTGTTGTATTTTATGAAGTATGCCTTTCAGGATGAGTTGTAGCTCCACCATAACTGGTCAGAATAGATATGACATTTGACATCTCTAGGATTGATGTTTACATGTTAACGTGTTTTAAAGTTCTTCTCTTGCTGTTGTATATGCTAAGTTACTTTCTTGTCTATATCATAATGGCCATGATGGTTTCCACCAATTAGTGGCCTCTTTGTGGGTGCTGTCCAGTCCACATAAGGGTACTCAACCTTATGATGTATAGAGGAATTGAACCTTGGTGGGGGGTGTAGTAGTGCTCAGTTGCATTTTTATGGGTCTTTAGTAGTTCTTAGTTGCGTCTTTATGGGGGCTTTTTGGTCCACATAATCAGCCTTATGATGTAAGTGGAATCGAACCTTGGTGGGGAGTTAGAACTATATTTATGCTTGGCTTTCACCAATCCAACTCATCTATTGTGGCTTCTCTATTCATTAGATTTTGACTTTTGCTTTTTTCCTCGTTGTAACACACCTAGCTCCCAATGCTTGATTTGGGTTGCTGGGTGCGTAGGCTTGACCTCCAAGGTTACATTATGGAGATCAGCTTATGAAATTTTTTCTTTTTTCAACCTCCTTAAAACTTGTTTTGAAGACTGCCATTGTCTTTTGCTTGTTGAGAGCTTTTTCCAACGATATACATTTCTTCCAAATTTGAGTTCCAGGCTCTAGACGCAAAGTTATGCCCATTTGAAGATTTCCCTCCAAATGCAACATAACATCCCTACCATTTGTATGTGGCATCACTTGCACATGTTTTGCCATGTCACTAATATGTGGTAATCACTGTCCACGCTCTCTCACCATGTTAACTGCAACCCAACATGCCAAGTCAGGATCCCTATCAAGTTTTGATAGTTTTAGGAGTAAACCCCAATGGCTTTTTCTCCACCTCTCGAGAGTCAACACCTAGTACCCCGAAAGGTCGTTAGCCAATATATGATAGTTAAATAATGGGAAAATCAATCTCTGCTACTTAATAAGTGTTTCAAGTTGTGTTAGTATCGGGGGGTTGGGGGGAGCTTGATATGGAGGTCCTTTCGACAACCGATCTCTTGATAGCCCAAAACTCTGATATTCGATACCATGTCACCTCTGCCTTGGTTGCCACCTTCATGCCATTACACACTTTGATCCACGTTTTCCTGCTATGTGGAAATGCCATGTCATCAAGGGCTTGCTCTGTGCCATGTCACCTCACCATGTCAAGCTTGTGTCAGCATCCCATGTCACCAAAACCCGCCACGCTAGCATGCCACACTCATTACCTTATTGAGTGTCATCGATATTGGGCGGAAATCCCGATCGCTAGGTTTGGAATTCCCAATATCCGACCTCCGAAAGCTTGATATCCATCACTTGACAACTCGTTTTGAAGACCGTCATTGTCTTTTGCTCCTTGAAAGCTGTCCAATGATATAAATTTTTTCCAAATTCGAGTTTCAGACACAAAGTTATGCCCATTTGAACATTGCCCTCCAAATGCGACATAACATCCCTACCATTTGCACATGGCATCACTTGCACATGTTTTGCCATTGTATAACGCCACGTCACTAACATGTGGTAATCTTTGTCCATGCTCTCTCACCATGTTATCTGCAACCCAACATGCCAAGTCAGGATCCTTATCGAGTTTTGATGGTGTTAGGAGTATACATTGATAACTTTTTCTCCACCTCTTGATAGTCAACAGTTGGTACCCTGAAAGGTCAATAACCGATATACCACAGTTAGATAATGGGAAAACCAATCGCTACTACTTAATAAGTGTTTCAAGTTATGTTAGTATTGGGGGGGGGAGCCTGATATGGAGGTCCCGATCTCTTAATCTTTCGATAGCTCAAAACTTCAATATTCGATACCATGTCACCTCTGCCTTGGCTTCCACCTTCATGCCATTGCACACTCTGACCATGTCTTCCTGCTATGTGGAAATGCCATGTCATCAAGGACTTCCTTTGTGCCATGTCAAGCTTGTGTCAACATCCCATGTCACCAAATCTGCCATGCTAGCATGCCACGTCCATTACCTTATCGAGTATCATTGGTATTGGGAGGAAATTCTGATCGCTAGGTTTGGAACTCCCAATATCCAACCTCGAAAAGCTTGATATCCATCACTTAACAATGCTCCCCCCCTCCTTTGGACCATTTGTCTCAATTAATCATTAGATGTGCCGCGATCGATTACTATAGGGACTTAGCGTGGTTGTCATTGATTGATGTGCTCGATAGTCGAAACCCCAACATCCCGAAGGTTGATAGCCATAAAGTAGATAAACCATCCTTTGATGGCCCAAGGTCGATACATCATTGCTCGATCACATATCTTTCTTGATAGTGCCATAGCATATGGCTTGATACCTGATGTTGTAGAACGATGATGAGAATTTCCTTGCCAATCAACCACTGTTGTCAAGATCTATCAATGTCGGTGGTTTCTCGTTGGTAGTTGATAGGAGTATTCCCAATACCCAATATCTCGATGTTTCGATAGGATGATTCGATGGTCATTTGATGGGTTTATCCTTGTTAGGCATGGAACATTGTCGGGTTTTGTCATTGTTGGGAGTCCGCGTAGGCTACAGTTGGTAGGTGGTTGGAATATATCCCAACGCCCAACTCTCTGTTAGCTGATATATTGACCATTGATACATTATTGTTGAGTTCACTGCTACTTGAGGTATTCCTGATACTGTTAGCTCAACACTCGATCTTTTGGACTTATCCCCCTCCGGTTGAATGCTCCGTCAAGTCCCTAGCCTAAATTTGAAGGGGAAGTCCTCGAATTTCTCCAAGACAAAGCATGCTTGCACAAGGGATTTCTTAGTCTGTCCCCAATGGCTGGAAGAGGTTTTGATAGGGCAAGGGAGTACCCAAAGACTTCTAAAATTGCATGAATCCCCACTAACCTTGAAGATATCCAAAATCCTTCATCTCATTGCCTTATTCTAGGCCTTCTCTTCAACAGACTTCCATCAACTCTAGAGTTCGTCACTGAACCCTTTATTACTTTCCATCAGATGTTCTGAGAAAAGACCCTTTCCCCTCGAGTCCCCCATTTGCAATCAAGGCTCTTACTCTTGCCTCTAAGTCCATATCATCCACAAGGCTCTCCGATCACTTCAGCAGACATAGAGCTTTTCCGATCTGTCTAATAACAAACCATGGACATTAGCCATAACCAGGGCTAAACGTCTACCAGTTCTATGCTTAAATGAACAATCTAATTCCTGTCCATAATCATGAAAAGAACATTAATTATTGACTAACAAACCTATCAATACTATACAACCATTACAGCCAGATGTACTAATTCACATCATAACCAGGCATCACATAGATAATAATATCCATTCATCAAACAAGCACATAAATATACACATTTCATAATCCATCATTTCTTTCTCATTAACATGGTTTTCATTATAGAGATGAAGTCTGCAAGGGTACCCTATCTGATCTAGTTCATTAGTTGTCTACAACTAATGAAATGTGAGTCATGCTCCACCCCACCATAGGATTAGCTATACCGCAGTAGTTCTTGCAGCTAGCCACCCCTGAGCCAGACCATGTAGCCACGAGGGAAGTTCTCATTTAGTGTTATAGGTTGGAGTCTTGAAGGCCATTTTCCTTCATCAAATCAAGCTACTCAGTTCTCTTAAGATCCTCTTAAGATCACACTAATCCCAGAGTCTGCCTAACTGTTATGGCTGGTTTCTTTGCTGCTCTGTATAACAAGCACCCCAAAGGGAAAATCTCTCACTAGTTATTAATGGTGTAAGGATGAAGGCCACTCTCCTTATCCATATGGAAGTCAGTATGATGTCACTCAACCTATTGAGCCAGGGCCTGTTCTTATTCACAGTGTGGCCACAAAGGGCTTGCACAGCACAAAGAGAGCCCTTCTCTAAGTTAGTAGTCCATCAGTGCTTCCCTTTTGTGCTTCGGTGCATGCTTTTGAACAAGCTTTCTCAGTAATTGGCCACATTTTGCGCAGCACAGAGGGAGCTCTTCGCTAAATCAATACTCTCTAGGTGCTTCCCTCTGGTGCTTTTGTGCACCACTCAGGCAATTCCTTAGCTGTTCCAGGTGGTCCTCTGGCTCACGCTAAAGGCTCTAACATTGACCTCACTTACAAATCCGGGCAGACTAAATCATCTGCAGTTTTTGTTTGTTTGTTTCGTAGTTTACACAAGAGCCTCCTCTCGTCTTTCTGTCGGTCTGTCTGTTCTACTTCGCTCTGCTCTTTGTTTTGCTCCAACACTGCTCTTCTGTCATCCCCCACAGGTGCTTCCCTTTCCTTCTTTCTTCTTCTTCGGGTTTCCTTCCTTGATGGGTTACCTGGGTAGTCAGAAGTCTCCACAAAGGAGGGTATGTAGCCCACACCTTTGAGCAGTTTGGTGCAACTACCCCTACTCTTCTCATAACTACTGGAAGTTATTAGCACACCTGCCCGTTTATTTCTTGAGGAAGGTTGACAATGTTAGATTATAGCTCAGCCAAATAATTCATTTGCAATGATTAATTCCATAAATCTGTTTTTGCTGTCTTCCCTTCTCCTCGTGGCTTCTCATGGCCCGTGTCAAGGCTTCACCTCTTCACCAATTGTTATTAGAATATAATTACAGTTGTTCTGGGTCTTTTAACCCATTTGTGGGGCCTGTCTGGCTCACATGAGGGTAATTTGCCTTAAACCTGGTGGGGGATGTAGCAGTACATGGATCTCACTAATCTGGTTATCTCTTGTGGCTTCTCTATTCATTATATTTTGATGTATACTTTCAATCGCCGAAGATAGCTTTCAAGTCTGGATGAAAATGTTCTTATGCCAATATTAATTAACCTTAACTAAATATTGACAAAACAGATTGATTTGCTGAATTGGGACATATCTCAAGCAAGTAAATGCTGACAGTGTAGCTCACAGTGCTGTTTTAGCCCCAGCTGAAGTAAGTGATTTGTGATAGTGCAGGTTACTCTGCCAAATTGTATCACAGCACAAGTAAATGGTGATTTCAAGTAACATTAGTTGAATGGGACAAATAGATATTTTAATCCTCAGAAGCTTGCAGTACCCTTTACTAGAAGTCAGTGCCTGTAAGTTTCTATGTAGCATCGACTGGTTGAGGGCTGAGGCCTTTGAAAAAACTAAAGCACATCTTCATGCTCATGATTTTATGAATAAAATGCTTCCTTTAATTTTGACTACTTCCTTTAATTATGACTAGAAACAGTAAACGTACATAGCAAATGCAGTGGACACAAGCACTAGAAAAAGTCAAAATTGGGCGGGTGGGTTTAGAAGCCAAATTCATCCCCAATTCTATGCAATGCTCCTTGGCCAAACTCATATTTGAGCTGATGAGCTATGATTTAGTTCTTTTCATGATTCTGTTGCAGATTTGTAGCTCCCAAGTACTTCACTTTCAACGGTACACATAAGTAATTCAACAGTTTGCTTTAATCATCACAGCTAAGGGGTTTTATGAAAAATTTGAGTCAAATGTAAGTGAAGTGCTCAGGACACTAGTTTACTTGATTTAGTTAGTGAAATTTGTGGTTCATTTTTACAAAGATACTGGAATATTGTTAAAATGGAGTTGAAGCATTGGGTTTGATTTCTGAAAAATGTCATTAAATTGAAAATGATTCATCTCTAAAGAAAAGGGACTAATCAGATGGAATTAAGTCCGCTTTTATCCTCTGGACCAGATTTTATGGAAAAGGAGTGCCTTATTTGCTATTTTTTTCCATTATTTTTTAATTTCTATCTTTCAAGGACTATGCCTACTATATTGAATACACCAGTTGACTATAAGCAAATGGGTCAGTGACATTTCTTTCAACATTGCCTTAAAGGCCACTTTAGTTGGATGAGGATCAAACATATACCAATAGCTATCCACTAGATTGTTTACATTGTTGGATTAATCTGTACTGGAATGCATTTTCAACCTTGGGATACGCTGGGGATGTAGTTGTAGAATGAGGCATGTGCTCTTCTTTTATGCTGCTCAGATCTCTGAAACTTTCACTGTTGTTTTCTAAGCTGAATCAACCTACCAGGTTAAGTTTATGGCACTGCTGTAATTGATTAACAGAATAGGTAGGTAGGTATGCATTGCATGTATAATTATTGAGCAGCAGGTTTCAAGGGTTATGTGAATAATCTGGAGAGTGAAAAGTATCACCCAAATAGATTTTTATTTTGGGCTGGTGAAGCTCGGTCTCAAAGGTAACTTCTTTGGGCACCCATGCCCTTACTGTGGCTTGGGAGGTCTCTCTCTCTCTCGATGTGTGCGTGCGTGTGTGTGTGTATATATTGGATATTCCTATTTTCAAAGGGATGTGTGTTTCCTTCCTTTTGGAGATGTTCACGACCATTCCACCCCAATCAGTGTGTCAGTGGTGTGTTGGCATCCCCCCATTAATTTTCAACTCTTATTTAGTTTCCGAAGAAAATAGGCTCATCAATGATTTTAGAAATTATATCTACAAGTCAGCTGTCCTTATACTGACTTTTTTGGCATTGAAGAGCAGTGACCTACCAAAACCAGTGAACAGTTTGAACTTCTGGGTGGAGATCTTAGAGTTTGCAAGTAGGGAGGGGACATTAGAACTTGTGGGATCTGCAAGCTAAAGATGATTTCTAACCATCTAGACCCTAAACGTTCATGTGAAAATGTTTGACATCCCTTATGCCATCCCGATTCCCATGTACTCTCTGGAGTCCCATTGAGTCCCTTAGTTTTAGGGTGCTGCAGTTAGGGACAAGAAGGGAGCTGGTCTTATATATGTCTAAACATGAAGAACTTAAATTCCTTGCTTATTCAGTGTAGCATTCTTTATGTGGTTCTGTCTGTATTAATTCTGTTGCTTTTCCTTCTGTTTTTTGTAACCTATAAATTTTATGTTGTGGTCATCTCGATTCTTTGATAGTTCATAAACTTCTTTGTAGAATACTGGTGCACAATATTTTTAAAAGGTGCTATTTGAACTCAAGCTGAAGGAACTAAAAATTGTGACCTTATAAGTGAGTTGGGCATTTGGCATAACCAAACTGAAGGCAGCCAAACATTCTACCTCTTTGACCTTTTCTGGTTTGCCATCACCAGAATCTGGCAAGACAGTCTTATGCCAAATTTGCAAATTTGGATTGATGAAATTGGTATTCTTAATGCAGAAATGTGTTGAGCACCCTTGAAGACCTCTACCACAACTGGATTGTACAATGTTAGCATATATTTTTTGCAACTCCATCGAAATCCAAAATGTTTTTTGCCAGTTTTCAGGTCAAAAATGCTAGCTTCCCTCGTTATTTTGAGTGGCTGAAAAACAGGTCAATTTGTAGGTCATGTGGACTGTAGGGCTAACCAAATTTTACTTTACGAATATTTTCTAGAAGAAAAATATTGGGAAATTATCTCCAAGCAGATCCTTTTCACCATCCCCAAACCGCTTGGGTATTCATTTTAACAGGGATATTGATTTTAGGACATTCATTTGTTGAAATTCTATGGCAAGTGCAGTAGAATACAATATTTTGCCAAATAATTACTTCTCAATGATTTTCAAATAGTATTTTTATGCCACTGATATTATTGAATAATTATACTCAGAAAATATCAACAGTAAATGCAGCGGAAACAGTAAAGATCATAGAAAGACAACCATGCACAATAGAGACAATAATTTTACCCCTGGAAACCCAACCTTGGTAGAAAGGCCAGCAAATTTTTCTTAAAAAGAAATTGTCTTTTAGCAAGGTTTACAAATCATAATTTGTCTAGAAATCTGTGCCAAAAATACCGGGCAAACCTGGTCAAACTTCAGCACGTGAATGCTGGTCAAAACCAGCCAAAAGTCAAATCTGCAGTCAAACTTTGGCTTGGTCAAATTCAGCCATGCAGTGAATGGTCAACAGTCCTAAGGTCAAATCTGCACGTGTGGCCTGTGGTCAAATCTGCATGTGCAGCCTGCTGTCAACTTGCAAGTTCGGGTCTGTACTATGGTCAAACATCTCAGTCAAAGCTCGTTCAAACAACTCAGTGAAATAGCTGTCAAACTCGGTCAAAGTTGCCTGGTCAAATTTCTCTCACACGTGCGGCCAAATCAAGACAGATAGAAATGATAAAGATGATCTCCAACAGATTTCTCCTTAGCTGAATTTCTCCTCCACATAGAAAAGATCAATGAGCTGTGCTACGTTGATTGATTTGCCTCTCACATGTCTATCTATTTATATAGAGCTCTAATGTTGAGTGGACATCCATAGAGGTGGCTCTTCACTCTCTCACTTATGGAGCCTACATGACAACTCAACATTAGACTAGATATGTTAACCCTACTAATGGTTAGAAACCTTATTAGATAAACAATTCAAATCCGTTCTATAAAATAGATCACTCCACCTTGGGCCATTCACCCCTAGCCAAATCAGCATGGCCCCATGGGTGAATGTATCATTTTCCCATATACATGATCCCATGGGAGGATGTCTGTCCCTGGGCCATTCAGCCCTAGCCAAATTAGCATGGCCCCATGGGTGAATGTATCATTCTCCCACTAGTCAAATCAACATGACCCTATGGGAGAATGTTTGCCTGATGCTGCAAAAACATTAACACCCCCTCTTAGCGAGGGAGACATTCTGCATCACACCAAACTCGTTTCTAAAGTATACAAACTTCCCACCTATGCAGAGGCTTGGTGGAAATGTTCGTAATCTGTTCGTTTGTGCATATGTATTGGAGCTTCATTGCTCCCTTCTGCACCATGTCTTGGATGAAGTGATATTTGATCTCAATGTGCTTTGAACTGTCATGAAATGCTGGATTCTCCAAAAGCTTAACACAATTTTGATTATCACAATGTATCAAGGTCATCTCTAGCTCTTAATCAAATAGCCCTACAAGTAGCTTTTGAAGCCACATTGCTTCCTGATTTGTGGCACTGTGTGCGATATACTTTGAGTTTGTTGTACTGAGTGCGACATAAGTCTGCTTTTTGCTAAACTAAGATATCATATCTAAACCCAAGTTGAAGTAGGACCTTGGGGCTTGAGGTGCTCTTTCTGTCCCTTGCACTCTTGGTCCAGTGAAAATCAATATATCCCTGCAGCCGCACTTCACCACCTGAGACATCTGAAATCATATCCAACTTTTCCATGTACCTTCCTCAACTCAACCATAAACTAGCTCAGGGTGTTCACTGCAAAGCAAATATCTGGCCTGGTGTTAACTAGGTATATCAAGGATCTAGTCAACTGCCTGTACATTGTGGGATCCACCAAATATGAATCTGAAACGGAATCACTCAGCTTCTTCAGATTTGTCATCATAGGTGTAACCATGGACTTGCAGTCCATCATGTTGAATCTCCTCAAAATATGAATAGTGTACTTCACTTGTCTAAGGAAGATCTCATCTGATCTCTGCCACACCTCCAATTGCAAGAAATAATGCATCAATCCAAGATCCTTCATTTTGAACTCGAGGCCAACTCCCTCTTGCACTTGACAATGAGCCTCTTTGTTCCAGTAAAGAACATATCATCAACATACAACACCAAGATCAAAGGATCACTATCAACAACCATGAAGTAAAGGTCTGCATCACTCTTGATGAAACCCAAATTCATTAAGTATCCATTAATCCTAGAATACCATGCCTTGGGTGCTTGCTTGAGTTCGTACAAATCCTTCTTCAATCTACAGAGATGTGACTCCTTCCCATGTATCTCGAATCCCTGAGGTTGCCCTATTTACACTTCCCTCTCAATCACACCATTGAGGAATGCAATCTTTACATCCATTTGATGTAACTTCATATCCATAATTGAAACAATAGAAACAATAGTCTCGATTGAAGCATACTTGGTGACTTTAGAAAAGGTCTTCTCATAGTCCTCTCTCTTTTTTTTGGGAGAACCCTCTCGCCACAAACCTCGCTTTGTACTTCTCGATGTTTCCATCTGCTACATGCTTGATCTTATAGATCCACTTGGAAGTCATTACTGACTTACCTCTTGGTCTTAGAACTATCCCCCACACATCATTCTTCATGATGGATTAATAGTCCATCATGGCATCCATCCAAACCTGCTAGCCTGCTACCTCCTCATATCTGGAAGGCTCAAGATCAATGATGTGGCTCATCAATGCTATATAGCTTGAGAACCTTTGTGGTCGTCTACTCCTCATGAATGTACAACGGGGAGCTGCATGACCTTTTGCATTGTGAAAAGTGTCACAAAGCCATGTGAACCTCTTCCTAGTCACAACAACATCTCTAGGTAGATCTATTGGCTCTGCTGGCTCTACTGACTCCTCCTGATAGTTTGAAGGATGATCAACTGGAATAGAGGGACCTGTACCTGCATCCTTCGAAGCCTTCTGCTCCTCTCTATCAATTGCCATGTGGAGCTCTTTGGACCTCCTGAAGACAACCTCCTCATCAAAAGTAACATCCTGATTAACCTTAATTTGACTTTATCTTGGAATGTAGATCTTATAAGCCTTTGAAGTCTTGTCGTATCCCATAAAAGTACCCTTCTTCCTAGAAGGTTCTAACTTCTTCCTCTTCTCCTTGGGCATGTGAATGTATACTGGACAACCAAAGATCCTCAAATGACTGAACTCTGGCTCCACTCTTTTGAATGCCTCCTCAAGAGTCTTGTCTTCCAATATCTGGTGAGAACTCCTATTTTGAACATAAACAATTGTGTTGGATGCTTCTTTCCATAAGAATATTGGTAGATCTTGATCATGAATCATCACCTTCATTGCTTCCACAATAGACTTGTTCTTCCTTTTTGCAACCCCATTTTGTTGAGGGTTGTAAGGAACTATCCACTCCCTCTTGATTCCTACCTCCTTGTAGAAATCACTAAAGTCCTTGGAAATATACTCTCCTCCATTATCAGACCTCAAAACTTTGATTTTCTTCCCTGTCAAGCCTTGAACTCTCGGAATTCGCTGATGACCTCATCCTTGGTCTTGATAATGTAGATCCAAGTCTTAAGGGAGAAATCATCAATGAAGGTCCATAGTACAAGTAGCCTCCCAAAGATGACACTGTTATGGGTTCGCATGCATCTGAGTGTTACTACATCCAAGATCCCTTTGGACCTACTATCACTGCTCAGAAAAGATCCCTTTGCTTTTTCGCTAAGTGCACAACCCCTACAAACACCATCATGCTCTACTTGGATTTCTAGAAGACCTGTAACCATCCTCCTCAATGCTGGAAAAGCCCTATAATGTAGGTGAACAGATCTCTGATGCCATAACTCACATAAACTGATACTGTGATGTACCATTACCTGGGCTGGTCATCCTATTAGTCTGTATAGTCCTTCGTCTCGAACACCAATCATTTCTGTTGAGTCTATGCTCGAGCCTTAGGCCATACAAGAACCTGACCATCTATAAATGCGACTTTGTAACTTTTATCCTCCAACGCTGAGATAGAGAGTAGGTTCTTCTTCAATCTTGGTACAAACAAAACATCTCTCATGTGCAGAGAACCTTTGCCTTCCAGTTGAAATGATGCTATCCCAACTCCTTTCAGTGCATATTTGGCATTATCGCCAAGTTCCACTTGCAACACTGAATCCCTTGTCGTCAAATCTGTGAGAGAATCTCAAAAACCTATCATGTGCCTAGAAGCACCACTATTCACCAACCAGATATCACTACTATTCGTAGTAGTGTCTGAAAGAGCGGAGACAAAGAATTATTTCTTTGACTTCTTTTGTGGTGGATGCTCATCATCATCATCAACATCGACTATTGATGCATGTTGCTTTTCTTTCCTTTCCTTTTGAGGACACTGGGAGGCATAGTGACCAAAAGTATGACAATTGAAGCATCTGATCTTTGACATTTCCTTCTTCTGATCCTGAACTAGAGTTGGTCTTCTACTTGTATCTTTCTTATCAAACTTTCCAAAATTTATGCTTCCTTTTCCTTTCCTTGCATGAGTTGCAAGGGCTTGAATTTCTTCATTTCGAGGTCTCTGCAAGCTGTTCTTGGACAACAATTCGCCCTCCTTTTGGACACAACCAGTCCATAGCTTATCGAACTTGGGTAGCTTATCTCGAGCACAAATTCTCTTAACAAATGGATTCCATGAGGAAGGAAATCCATTAAGAGTCATTGTAACAAGTTTTGCATTGTCAATGGTATCTCCAATGGCTCTAAGTTCATCTTTCAATCGAGAGACTCTCATAAGATAAGAGACAACATAATCTAATCTAGTCATCTTGACACTACGAAGTTGATGCCTCAAGGTTAGTTTCCTACTAGTGTTGTTACTCTTGAACAATTCCACCAAAGCAACATACACTTCTTTGACAGTCTTCAACTCAACAACATGTGGAATTGAGTGGTTTTTTATGGAATCTATCAAGATTCTCTTAGCTTTGGCTTCATTCTTCTTATACTTGGTTTTCTCTTCAATTCCCTTTGGCTCTAGAATGAATTTTTTCACATGATCCTGAAGGTCATTTTCTTCCAAAACAATGAGTATCATGGTCTTCCAAGATCTGAAATTGGTGGCACCATCCAACCTGTTTTCTACTCTGAGACTTAGCACCATTTTTGACAAGAGATCTAAAATCCACTCAAGCTGTTGAATATTGTCTCTTAGGTTGACTTCAATCGCTGATTTTTAAACAAAGCTCTGATACCATGTTGAAATTCTATGGCAAGTGTAGTATAATACAATTTTCTGCCAGATAATTACTTCCTAATGATTTTGAAACAATATTTTTACCCCCTTTACCATCATTGAATAATTATACTCAGAAAATCTCAACAATGAATGCAGCGGAAACAATAAAAATCATAGAAAGACAACCATGTACAATAGAGACAATAATTTTACCTTAGGAAACTCAACCCTAGGAGAAAAGCCAACAATCTTTTGTTAAGGAGAAATTTTCTTTCATCAAGTTTTACAAATCAAAATTTGTCTAGAAATTTGTGCCAAAAATACTAGTAAAAACTCAAATCTACAGTGAAATATTGACTTGGTCAAATTTGGTCCAACAGTGAATAGTCCTATGGTCAAATCCGTACATGCATGCTACAGTCAACTCGCACGTGTGGGTCTGTATTGCGGTCAAACAACTTAATCAAAGCTTGGTCAAACAGTTCAGTCAAATAGCAGTGAAACTTGGTCAAAGTAGCCTGGTCAAACTTCTCTCACACGTGTGGCCAAAACAAGAGATAGAAATGATAAAGATGATCTCCAATAGATTTCTCCATAGCTGAATTTATCCTCCACTTAGAAAAGATCACTGAGCTTGCTATGTTGATTGATTTGCCTCTCACATGTCTATCTATTTATATCAGTGTTGATAATATCGGTATCGGCAAAATATCGGTGAGGGTCCAGAAAACATCTTATTAGCAATATCAGTGAAAATATCAACAAAATATTGGCAAATATTGGCAAGCATAAAAAATGCATAATATATTCATTTTTTTCCTTCAGATTTTTAACCATATAAAGCAATGACAACATGAACTAAACACATTGGCACATAATATATGATGTCAAATAGAAAATGATACATCAAACTTCAAAGGTGATACCAAATCTTGCTGATCCATGATAATTGTCCAATCAAGGACTCAAACAAAATAACATCACATATCCTGCTGATCCCTGATAATTGTCCAATCAAGGGCTCAAACAAAATAACATTACATATATAAAAGTATTTCATCATCATGAGTTATAATCTTATATGTAGCAAAACAAATAAAACTAGTAGCTATCTATCTGAGACTAGTGCCCTCTCTTAGCAGCGATCTTTCTGTCTTGTTCAACAATTGCTTCAAGAGTTTTTTGTATAACCTCCGCACTAGAAACCATACAAGGCATTACATCTGCATCATGTGCAGGGAGTCTAGCCAGATGGTATTTCAATCGCGTAACCCCTCCTGACATCTTGGTCCCACACAATTTGCATGATATATATGCCCAATTTGCCCCACCAACAGGCTCCCCATACTCCTAAAATGGGTCCAAGGCTTTTGGCATATTTGACATCTATAGTGAACTAATTCAAACCTAGGGCACAAAAAAAACAAAAAATTGGCATTAAACCCCCCAACGCAAAAAAATAATAACCACCTCATTTAAAAAAAATTACTACATTATTTGTATTTTGCAATGTGAATGAAAAATGGCAATAAGAAGATGCATAAGAAAGTTGAAAAAAAATGAAGCTTGCTGTCCAAATATGGAGAAAACCCTTGCATTGGCTCATGTGCACGAAAATCATAGCAAATGGAAAAAAACAAAGAAACAAAATTTTGGTATGCAAAGAGGCAAGCAAGCATAACCCTAAATCTATGAAAAAATCATTAACATAGGGCGTTTTTAAGAACATACCTGTTAATGGAAGAAATGAAGTTTGTCTCACTGTTCTTCAATTTTTGATCCACAAAAAAATCTTAGTTGGTGGTGATAATCGTTGTTTGATCTTCAATCTCTCCTTGACAACTGCCACAAAACTCTTCTCCTTCCTTCTCCAACACTCAGAAACAGAAATGAAGAAAAAGAGACGAATTTCCCTTTTTCTAGCCGCGCCCTATCCTGCCTGGCGATATTTTCTATCGCCGCACGATATTTTGACGATATTTCGGCAATATCTCAGAAATATCGTGATATTTTCGGGAGTCAAAATATCACGATATTTTCTCGGCGATATTTTTTCTGACCGAAAATATCACGATATTTTCGATTATCGGCGATATCTCGCCGATATTATCATCACTGTTATATAGAGCTATAATGTTGAGTGGACATCCATAGAGGTGGCTTTTCAGCGCCTCACTTATGGGCCTACATGACAACTCAACATTAGACTAGAATTGTTAACCCTACTTATGGGTAAAAACCCCATTAGATAAACAATTCAAACCCACTCTATAAAATAGATCACTCCACATCGGAGTTAGCAATGTGAGTACCATAGGCTATTCACCCCTAGTCAAATCAACATGGCCACATGGGTGAGTGTATCATTCTCCCCTAGTCAAATCAGCATGATTCCATGGGCGGATGTTTGCCTCCGCGCCATTCACCCCTAGCCAAATTAGCATGGCCCCCATGGGTGAATGTATCATTCCCCCACTAGTCAAATCAGCATGACCCCGTGGGAGATTGTCTGCCTAATGCTGCAAAAACATCAACATCAATCTTTTTCCTATTTTATAGGACATATCTCTTCTATAGGTGTGCTTTTATTTTTATTATTTATTTTTAATTTCTTAATTTACATTACTTTAAAACTGGGGTGCAGATTGGTTATACAACTGGTCTTAATGTATATAGCTGGATATCATGGGATTCAATTTTTCCAAAATTATGCCAGATATAAACCACATTACTGTTTGTCCTGTAAGCTTCATCTGGTTATTCACTAGCAAAACAAAATTTCAAAGGTAAATTAGATTGCCTCTTTTACTAACTATTGTGAACCTCAATGAGCTTTTACTTCTCTGGGGCTTACGGTGTTTCAATATCTCATGCTTCCTTGTCAGTACTCGGGGTTCCTTGTTCCCTTTTGTTGGAGGATGTTTCATTTTGTTTGAATACTGGGGATGGGGTTGCGTTCTATAGGGTCTGGCGAACTTGGTTTATCAGCAATTTCCATGGTCTCCGAAATCCTTTGGAGGTCAGCCTATGTTCCTGCCATCCAGGTGAGGTGCTGCTTCAAGCCTGGACAAGTGGTGGAGGGCATAGCTGATTTTAAGTATCTAAATTTAGTTAAAAGAACACCCCATTAATTCTACAAATAAGCTCCATCTCTTTCAGTTTTGCTGGTATATTCAATTTGTTTTACGTAGGTGGTGATATGTTACTATGGTACCCTTATCAAGTCTCTTAACACTGCCTGTTTTAGTGCCCTTTTAAGTCTCTAAACACTGCCTGTTTTATTACTAGTGAGAAAATTCCATGTTCTCTGGCCATTTACAAGGTGCTTACTCCTAGTTCTATTCTATTGTGGCATGTTTCCTTGATATGGTTAGTCAAATTTATTTCCAGATGCTACATTGAAATGATTATGCTGTGTTCTCTGATGGACAATAGCCTGTGAAGAATATGTAGATTGGATGATTTGCATCAGATTGTGTTGCTACTGTTGTTTGTTCTGTGGTTAATATTTATGATACATCGAATGCCATGATATTTGATTCTGTTGGTGTTTTATGATGAAGTAATTAAAATTGAATTTTGTGCTTTTTATGCTAAGATAGTTGGTATGAGGAAACTCTACAGTCTGTGCTAGATGAAAACCTATGGTGGGCTCTCTAACAAAGTAGGTGGACTGTAAACTATTGGGTTTGTTCCCAACACAGACTGCATACGTTCTTCTAAGTTGATTGTATATTGTGATTCATTTTAACACACTCTTCTAAGTTGGTTGTATGTTGCCTCTCAAATAATGAAAAAAAGTTACACACTTAAGGTGGCAATTTGCTTGGTATCATTCAGTTGTTGTTATCGTATAGTACTAAAACTAAATTTTGGCTGAATTTGCTATCGGTAAGGTTTCATGCATCATGCAAAGGTGCATCCTACTTGTGGAGTAATATCTTGTTTAATGGAAGGGTAAGATGTTATAACATATCAACACCTAAGTTACTGTGTTCCCTGATTTTAATCATTGAAGTTGAAAATTCGGGGATGTCATGGGCAGCTGATTAACTTTGTTTAAATTCAAATTGAATTATATACGTTTATTAAATTCATTTTAAGTTCAATTAAATCCGGATTAAATTTAAATCTAAATTATATGTTTCCCCGAACTCAGTACCGGATTTTATCACGTCATTTTGTTTCCCAACTTCATGGTTGTTGGGCACAAACATGAACTAGATCTGCATCTTCTTTTGAATAAAACTGTCATTCAAAAAAATAGTGAAAGATTGCCAACCGGGTCTGGAAAGGTGAGGCCATAGTCAACGTTAGTTTGTGAACTAAGACTCAAAAGTCATGAACCAAAGTTATATACATAAGGTGGTAATTTGCTCAGTAACATACTATCATTCAATCGCTGGGATTCGGAAATAATTTCACCCAACATGTACATATTTTATTGATTTTTCTTAGCATAGTAAAACTGTTTTTATTCACCATTAGTAAACATATCAGCATCATCTCCAAGTAAGACTTCCATTATAAAGAAGTAAAAGATCACAAAACTGAGTCAGGCTTGGTCAGATCAAAGGGAGTCACAACACTGAACGGACCATGTAACGAGGGTCAGAGTGTTGAAAAATCCAGTGCAATATAGAGTAACAATTATTTCTGAAATTGATAAACGTGTGATGATTATATATCTTCTTTTAACATTTACAACTTCTTCATCAAGCAATTATACTTCAGAAATTCAACCATACATGAATAAGAAAGTAGATATCACAAGCAGAAGAGTCAGCACAAAGTTTACCCTTGGAAAACCCACTGGGGGAAAAACCCAATGATCTTTTCCTTATAAAATTAAGTCAACAAAAAGAGATATCAAAGTCAAGATGATAGACAAACTGACCAGCAAGATGACAAGACCAGTGAACCACCAAGATGCCAAGTCAACCCTACTCCAAGACTTCTTCAAGTCAAGCTCAGTCAAGGTCTAGGCCTGCAATGGGAGGCCAAAAGTCGACCATCTCTCTCCACAAGTTCGGCAAGATCAGAAAAAAGTCACCACAGAAATTTCGGCTTGTTCCTTCCACTCGTGCGAGCTGCAACAGAGAATTCTTCCACTCGTGCGAGCTGCAGCAGAGAATTCTTCCACACGTGCGAGCTGCAACAGAGAATTCTTCCACACGTGCGAGCTTCTTTCTTTCCTACTCTGACTCGGTCAACTTCTCTGACTTCAACCTCTTTCTTTTGCTTGGGAGTAGATGTATTTTTCTAGTGTGAGATGAATTTTGTCTCATGAAGGAGGAACACATGCTTATATATAATCATCCAGGAAGGTCGAATGGGTGCCTCCAAGGGGCTAGGCCGACTTGAAGAGGAGGGCCTTGGTCATCTTGTGGAGCCCTGACACAATACAAATACAATTTTTCTCTTTTGGAAGGTCTTGAAGTACAAGCCTTCTCATTTTATTTGACAAATACAAATAATATAATTTTATTTTGAGCATGAAGAACATGCTTTAATAATTTCTTTTTGACACTAGCATGAAGAACATGCTTATAATAAATACATAAATGATGAAAATATACATTATGAAGACTGACCATAGTTATAAAATCCATCACTCCCTCTTAAGTAGGGAGGTATTCATAATGACTATCAATATGTTCTCCAGTTGACAATTCTATAAGGAAGGATCAAGATCAAGATAAACATCATCATCAATATCGTAATCCCCAACATCAACCATATATAATCACGTTTCACCATCAAACAACTATAAACATAGTCTAGGTGAAACACTAAAGGCCTCATCAATGATAAACCATTGTAGAAAGAGATCAAAGCATAATGTTGGGAGGTTCCAACTCAACTGAGTGGCCTCTAGGAGCATACTCCACCCAAGGTTAACTGACACAGGTAGTATGTCCTTTGTTGGATCATTCTCCTTAATTCAGGTCAATGTATTTGACACATGGATAATTTCCCCAATTTTGGTCAAAGTACTAAACACTGGGAGAATGTCAGTCCACCAGACCATTCTCCCTTATTTAGATCAATATACTTGACATAGATAATTTCCTAATTTAGGTTAACAATCCCTTACTTTTTAGCTATAGAAGAATACACAACCACACATTTTTCTAAATAAATCCTTCTACCACTAATGTGATGACACGGATATGAGTGATTTATCATTTCTTAGCCTTTCCTTCACCCATTTTTCTCTCCAACCACACCTTTAGCACATTTTATTGGTCATTGGTTTGTCTCTTGTAGAAAAACATAGACAATTGTAGCAGTTTGCATTTTGCTTCTGAAACTCATCCAAACTTGCATCAAACCCATGATTCACCTTATTTGATGTGTTAAAACATCCATGGAACCCTAAATATGGAATTTAGAAGCAAAGAGACCAAGTAAATTATTTGACCTAATTTGTTATAGAAATTGTCTTTTTATCTGCATAATTAGGGTTTGTTATGTACAAGTTATATTTCAGTTTTGAATTTTCTTTCTTTGAATAGTAGAATATATATGATTTCACTTCATCATAGTTAATATGGTTTGCCTCCTTTCATTGTAGTTAACATAGGTTTTCTTACTATCTTTCAATTCCTACAATTTTGGATTTTATTTATAGTGTAGAATATTTAGAATGGTCTCCATGTAACTAGATATTATCTCAGTACTTCCACCCCTATAAAAGTCAGTAAGAGAAAAGGATATTGCTTTCTGCACACATAGTGTCGACCCCTCTTATTTTTATACGAACCCCAGGTTCACAATTAAGTTTAGACCCTTGGGAGTTGCAACATTGTTGCTGCAATATTCAGGGCCATCACTTTTTGGTGTTATTGTTGGGGAGGTGTCAAAGTATGTAATGTATTCTTCCCTAGTTGATTTACTCTTTCTTTCATATCTCTTTATACCAAAACAACAAAAAATGCATTATGTATTCTTCATTTTCAAAAACAAAAAGTTGCATTGCATTACCATTTTCATTCCAATATCTCTATATATATATATATATATATATATATAGATATATGCCTCAAAGGGTTATGGATAAAACAAAAAAGTTTTTATCAAGAACCCCCACTTCCACCAACATTCAACCTCTTTTTGTTGACTGTAAGCCTTCAACCTTGCCCACAGGGACTATTGAGTCCCTTTTAGGTGATAAAGAAAGGATCTTTGAGGAGATTGCAGAAGAATAAAGACCGTCACAACCCACCAATACCATGGCTAAAAATAGGCAAATTAAAGTGTTCACATTCCCTATTAGAGAAATGGATGGAGAAGCTAAAATGAAGAACATCAATCCATCTATCCTTTCAAACTTCTATGGTTTGACTATTGAAGATCCTAACACTTTTATGTTTGAGTTTGTTGTAGTTTACAAGAATTATGACTGCACAACTGATGAGAATAATCTCAAAATGTTCCCTTCCACTCTTAAGAATGCATCCCTTCATTGGTTCATGAGCCTAGAAGGGGATAGAATCAGTTCATGGGAGCAGATGCAACAAGCCTTCAACACTAAGTATTGGGATTATTGCAAAGCAATAGACACCATGTTGGAAATAATACTGAGAGGGGGGGTGAATCAGTATTATCAAGTTCTTTTAACAAATCTTCCTTATTTATACTTTGAATTATTTTTGCATATCAGTACCATAAAATAATGATCATGAACAAGAAAAACAGATAGTCACACCAAAGAACACCAGATATAAGGTGGAAACCCAATGTGGGTGAAAACCACCTGCTGCAATATGTCTCTATCTTCTTTCAAATTAGAAACTCCTTTTACAATGATTTTGTACTGGTGCAGTCCTTTACCAGTACACAGGCTGCAACCTGCAGAGAGCTACAACTCTCTCTCGTTTTCCAGTCTTTCCTGGAAGGGAGCTACAACCCCCTACTTCTTTTCTTACAAGGATCACTTTTCATAAATTTTAAAACTAGATCCATAAGCTTCAAATGATCATCAAGTACATGTAAATTACACAGTCAACTGCAGCAACCAGATCATCAATAACAAAGCTACACCCATAACACCTTATCAACAGAAAAATTCAGTCAACAGAAGATCTTAAGACAGATACGCAGTTTTTCTTTCTCTGGCCTGCGTCGCTACGCACTTCACCTTCTGCTTCCATGCGTATACCCGCAGAGAGCCTTCTGCTGCACGGCGTACCCACGCACTTCTTCTTCAATCGCGCTGCGTACTGTTACTGTAGGTACGCACCTAGAGACACTATCGCGCCGCGTACTGCTACTGAAGCCACGCACTCATAGATACTATCGCGTCGCGTACTTTTACTGTGTGTACGCACCTGAACCTCTGTCGCGCTGCGTACCCACGCAGTTCTGCTTCTTCTGCTCTGCGTACCCACGCAGCTCTCCTGTTTCTCCTCTGCGTACCACACAGTTCTGCTTCTTCTGCTCTGCGTACCCACGCACTTGCACCGTTAATCACCTGCGTGCTTCTGATTAGGGCCAAATTGGCAGTTCACCAGTGTGCCACAGTTAGTCGGATGCCCAGATCTGATCATGCGCTCGAGAGATCACCCTTCACAGATTCACTTTCAACTTCACTTTCATATAGATCAAGCTTTTAAGACAATAACCCAATATTTCAGATCTTAAGATATTCAATTGCAAATGATACTTAGCCAAGTGATCTCCTTTGCTTTATATAGGCAAGCTCCTCCTAAAGTCATGGATCAATACCATAGATAACCAATACCAGGGGCCCAAAAACATGGGGCTCAGTAATAATAATAATATAAAACAATACCACGGGCCAAAACCATAGAATCAAGAGCGGCGGGCTAAATACCACGGGCCAAACATAGGAAACCCCACGTGAACGCGCTTCTCTGCCTTGAAGTAAGTGAAACTGGGGGTACGCACCTCCTGAACGGGTGACCTGCGTGTCTGGCCGCGGTCCCTTCACGGTGTACCTGCGTGTACGCATCTTCTGAACTGTTCTCCTGCGTACTTTTTAATTTTCAACATTTTGAGAGCCTGATCAGAGCATTGCCACGGGTGTTGCCATCAAGTACAACATCTGTAACATAGAGCCATACCAGAATCATAATGCCAACAATATCCCCCTTTGGACTTGATGGCAACCTCAAAATCTTCAGCTTCATTCTCCCCCTTTGACATCAAGGGCAAAGGGTTATGCTCCCCCTAAGAACATGCTCCCCCTGAATATGAACCATGAAAGAGATAGAGACATATTGCAGCTATATTTAGACCAGCATCCATGATCTCCTCCTGTACATCCTCCATAATGCCAACAATGCATTATATGCTCCCCCTGAACCTGTGCCATTTTATCTTCAATTAAACCGCAACCCAGCACATGTACGCATATACCCCAGATGAACCTTGCGTACAGCCATCAATCAGAAGAGTTTCAATAAGATGATGCATCAACAACCCCCAGCTTTTGCCTGAGGTATTCAAAAGTCTCCCTGGGCAATGGTTTGGTGAGTATATCAGCAACTTGTTCCTTAGAAGGAACATACTCCAACTTGACCTTCTGTTCAAGCACTTGTTCTCGGAGAAAATGATACTTGATTGGTATGTGCTTGGTTTTTGAGTGCATCACTGGGTTCTTTGAGATGCTGATTGCACTTGTGTTATCACATAAGATGGAGATAGGTGGTGTACAAGTGATTTGAAAATCCTGCAAGGTCTGCATCATCCAAAGGAGTTGAGTGCAGCAAGATGCAACAACAACATATTCCGCTTCAGCTGTAGACAAGGCAATCGAACTCCGTTTCTTGCTGAACCAAGATACTAATCTGGAACCCATAAAGAACGCACCACCACTTGTGCTCTTCCTGTCATCCACGCTTCCGGCCCAATCTGCATCTGTATAAGCATGAAGTGTGAGGTCTGTATCTCTAGGATACCATAAGCCATAATTTTGTGTCCCTTGAAGATATTTGAAAATTCTCTTCACTGCTTGAAGATGAGTCTCCTTTGGATTTGCCTGAAATCTTCCAACTATTCCTACTGCATGCATGATGTCCGGTCGGGTACCTGTCAAATAAAGTAGACTTCCAATCATAGATCTGTAAGTTGGTTGATGTACTGCTGCAGATTCATCATTTGCACTGAGGCTACATCTTGTGACCATGGGTGTACATACTGGTTTTGCATTTTCCATGCCATATTTCTTCAAAATCTGTTTGAGATACTTGGTTTGAGACAAAAAGATTCCTCCTTTTTGTTGGATTTGCAAACCAAGGAAATATGTCAGTTCTCCCAGCAAGGACATTTCAAATTCTTTCTGCATGACCAAGGCAAAGCTTTGACTCATGGCTTCTTCATTGCTGCCAAAGATAATGTCATCTACATACACAACAAGTATTAGCAATTTGTCATTTTCAACTTTTATATAAAGATTGCTATCTGCTGATCCTTTTGAAAAACCTTGTTGATGAAGATATTTGTCCAAACGATAGTACCAAGCCCTTGGAGCTTGTTTGAGACCATAGAGAACCTTTTTCAATCTGCATACAAGATTTGGATCATTTCCAAGAATGAACCCATCTGGCTGCTCAATGTATACTTCTTCTTCCAAGTCTCCATTCAGAAAGGCTGATTTCACGTCCATTTGAAATACTTTGAAGTTTTGAAAGCTTGAGAGAGCAAGGAACATTCGGATGGCCTCAAGTCTTGCAACAGGAGCAAAGGTTTCTTCAAAGTCTATTCCTTCTTGCTGCGCATATCCTTTACAAACAAGTCTGGCCTTGTTTCTAATTACTTCTCCATTTTCATTCAATTTATTTTTGAAGACCCATTTTGTTCCGATAACATTATTATCCTTTGGTCTAGGGACCAGCTCCCAAGTGTTGTTCTTTTCGATCTGCTCAAGTTCTTCATCCATTGCTTTCACCCAACATTCATCTTTGCATGCCTCTTTCACATTTTGTGGTTCAGTGGAGGAGAGTAATGCCAAATAGCTTGAAGCTTCTGCAATTGTTCTTCTTGTTTGTACACCTGCTTCTTTCTGCCCCACAATCTGAGATTCTGGATGATTCTTCTGAACATATCTGGATGGAGTCTTTTCTTCTATTCTTGTCTGCTCCTCTGGTTCTTCTTGAGGTTCTTCTTCTTCATCATTCTGTCTTTGAGGGTAGCCTTCATCTTCTTCAATGTCTTCATGATGTACTTGCCTAGGAATGTATCCCTTCTCATCAACCACTACATCAATGCTGTCAACAATTCTGCCAAGTCTTTTATTGTAGCATTTGTATGCTTTGCTATGTGGAGAATAACCAAGAAGAATGCCTTCATCTGCTCTAGGTTCAAGTTTGCCAAGTTGCTCATCAGTATTCTTAATATAACATTTGCTCCCAAAGATTTTGAAGTGCTTTATCGAAGGAGTCTCACCACACCAAAGTTCATGAGGGGTTTGAGTGTTGTTCACTCAGACATTTGTTTTGTTGAGAATAACAACCACAACATGTGCAGCTTCACCCCAGAAGGTTGCGGGAGTTCCCGACTCATCAAGCATAGCACGAGCCATTTGTTGGACTGTTCTGTTCATTCTTTCCACAACTCCATTTTGCTGAGGAGTTCTAGTTGTAGAGAATTCTCTTCTTATCCCATGTTCTTCACAGAAATCGAAAAATTCATTTGAGGTAAACTCCCCACCTCTGTCGGATCTGAGGCACTTAATTTTGTATCCTGATTCATTTTCAACCAAGGCTTTGAAGGATTTGAATTTTTCGAATGCTTCATCTTTGTGCTTCATAAGTCCTAACCAGACAAACCTGGAGAAATCATCAATGAATAATATCAAGTATTCTTCTCCTCGAGGTGTCCTTTTCCTGAATGGACCACATGTATCTGTATGAACTAGCTCAAGAGGCATGCTAGCTGATCCTTCCTTCTCTGGAAAGTTAGTTCTGGTTTGCTTTCCAAACTGACATGATTTGCATATGGTGTTGTCTGGAATTTTGATATCTGGAAGATCGCGAACTGCCTGATATCTGCATGCTTTCCTTATTTGTGAAAAGCTTAGATGCCCCAACCTCCGATGCCATAACCAGTGTTCATCATCCTTGCTTAGATAGCATTGTTGTTGTCCTTCTTCAAATATGTATAGATTATTTGGAGTTCTTTTACCTTTGATCACCGTTTTACCTGTACCAAGATCACGAACAAGACATCCATTTGTTCTAAATATCACCTCGGTTCCTTGATCACACATCTGGCTGACACTTAGAAGATTATGTTTCAATCCATCAACATACAAAACATTTCCAGCCTTGACCTTTTCTTTTAACTGAGCAATGCCTTTTCCTTTTATAGTTGCAGGAGTATCATTTCCAAAAGAAACTTTCTTTCCTTTTTCTAGAGCAGAATATGACTCAAGTTTTTCTTTATCACCTGTCATATGCTTCGAACATCCACTGTTAATGTACCATAGATTTTCCTGTCCCTCTGCATAAAATGCTATCCCACATCTTTCTGTTTGTGGTTCCTTTATTCTCCATGTTTTGGTGCTTGAGGCTTGTTCCTTTGTCTGCGGAAACCTGCTCCTGCATTCAGAGTCTTCATGACCAAATTTATTGCAAATAGAACATTCAAATTCATTTTCAAGAGCTGAAAAGTTGTTATAGGTCATTTTTGTAATCGCGGTCATACTTCTTTGTTTTTGAGCTTCTCTAGTCATGATTGTTTTATATGCAACACATTGAGCTGCTTTGTGACCAAAGTTATGACAAGAGAAACATTGTCCATTGAAGAAACTTCTGCGGTTATCAAATCTACCGGCCAAATGATTGTAATTCTTATTGTCATCCATTCTTGAACCAAATTGAGAAGATTTTACCTGTGGCTGGTTGTAGCTTTTGTTCACCCTTAAGACAGATTGCCCCTGATAGCCTCTGTTTGCAATTCGTCCCTGCTTTACCTGATGGTCTCCATTGTGCTTTTGCTCATTCCTTCTTGCTGCATCAAGATAACTTTTTGAGGTGGATGCTTGAGAAGTTTCTCCATTATAGCCCAGACCTGTCTTGTTTAGTGGAGAACGTTGTACATTGATAATCTCATCCAAGGTTTCAGATCCTTTGACAAACTTGAGATTAATAGTTTTTGTTTTCTCAATCTCTTTTCTAAGACTAACAATTTCACCTCTAATTTTTCAAGATGTTTTTCCTTTTCATCAATTTGAAATTGTAGAGTATCAATGATCATATTCTTTTCTTCTATACATCTCTTGAGTCTAGTAATTTCTTCATAAAGGCTATCCACATCTATAGCATCCATAAAATCATCATCTTCAAATGCCATTAACAGTTTATAGTCATTACCTCGTTCATCTTCATCACTATTTGATAGACCATCACTATCTTCATGAGTGTAGTAGCTTTTCTTATTTGCACTCTGTTTCTTGTTCCATCTAGCAGGTTCTTTTCCTTTATCCTTATAAGGACATTTTGCAGCATAATGACCTACTCTTCCACAAGCAAAGCATTTAAAAGGTAACTTACCTTTGAACCTTCCAGAACCCCTTTGAAGATTTCTGACAAAATTTGATTCTTCTTCTTCTTCTTCTGGCACGTGACTTGCTTCATAATAATCTCCTTTGCCTGAAGCCTTGAAAGCAGCTTCTCTTCTGTCTGAAGGACCTCCCTTTCTCATTTCATAAGCAGTTAGAATTCCGTGAAGCTGAGACATAGTAAGAATTCGTAGATTTTCCTTTTCTTCTATTGCAGACACTTTAGATTCAAACTTGGGGGACAATGATCTTAGAACTTTTTCAACCACAATAGCCTCTTTTATTTCTTCACCCAAATTTTTCATGCAATTAACAATCTCATCTACCCGAAGAAAATAGTTAGCCACACTTTCATCATTATACATCCTGAGATTCTCATACTGAATCCTGAGAGTTTGAAGTTTAGCACGCTTTACCTGTTCATCTCCTTCGTAGCTCAAGGCAATCTTGTCCCATATTTCTTTTGCGGATTTATATTGCATAACCTTTACGAATTCTGTTTGAGATAAGCATCCCAGCAAAGTATTGACTGCTTTAGCATTTGTTTCATATTTCTTCTTTTCGGCCGTATCTGTAGGAGTAGCTGAAGGAAAAGTGTAGCCTGTATCTATGATATCCCAAACTTCTGTACCAAGAGATTGAAGATAGGCAGTAACTCTTACCTTCCAATAATTGAAGTTTGTCCCATCAAAAATTGGTGGCCTGATTGATGCTTCCCTCTCGTAGTTGCTCATGATGAATGATCTTCCTTCAAGCGATCAAGCTTCTCCGAAGGACCTGCTTTGATACCAATTGTTGGAAATAATACTGAGAGGGGGGGTGAATCAGTATTATCAAGTTCTTTTAACAAATCTTCCTTATTTATAATTTGAATTATTTTTGCATATAGTACCATAAAATAATGATCATGAACAAGAAAAACAGATAGTCACACCAAAGAACACCAGATATAAGGTGGAAACCCAATGTGGGTGAAAACCACCTGCTGCAATATGTCTCTATCTTCTTTCGAATTAGAAACTCCTTTTACAATGATTTTGTACTGGTGCAGTCCTTTACCAGTACACAGGCTGCAACCTGCAGAGAGCTACAACTCTCTCTCGTTTTCCAGTCTTTCCTGGAAGGGAGCTACAACCCCCTACTTCTTTTCTTACAAGGACCACTTTTCATAAATTTTCAAACTAGATCCATAAGCATCAAATGATCATCAAGTACATGTAAACTACACAGTCAACTGCAGCAACCAGATCATCAATAACAGAACTACACCCAGAACACCTTATCAACAGAAAAATTCAGTCAACAGAAGATCTTAAGACAGATACGCAGTTTTTCTTTCTCTGGCCTGCGTCGCTACGCACTTCACCTTCTGCTTCCCTGCGTATACCCGCAGAGAGCCTTCTGCTGCATGGCGTACCCACGCACTTCTTCTTCAATCGCGCTGCGTACTGTTACTGTAGGTACGCACCCAGAGACACTATCGCGCCGCGTACTGCTGCTGAAGCCACGCACTCATAGATACTATCGTGCCGCGTACTTTTACTGTGTGTACGCACCTGAACCTCTTTCGTGCTGCGTACCCACGCAGTTCTGCTTCTTTTGCTCTGCGTACCCACGCAGCTCTCCTGTTTCTCCTCTGCGTACCCACGCAGTTCTGCTTCTTCTGCTCTGCGTACCCACGCACTTGCACCGTTAATCACCTGCGTACTTCTGATTAGGGCCGAATTGGCAGTTCACCAGTATGCCACAGTTAGTCAGATGCCCAGATCTGATCATGCGCTCGAGAGATCACCCTTCATAGATTCGCTTTCAACTTCACTTTCATATAGATCAAGCTTTTAAGACAATAACCCAATATTTCAGATCTTAAGATATTCAATTGCAAAAGATACTTAGCCAAGTGATCTCCTTTGCTTTATATAGGCAAGCTCCTCCTAAAGTCATGGATCAATACCATAGATAACCAATACCAGGGGCCCAAAAACATGGGGCTCAATAATAATAATAATATAAAACAATACCACGGGCCAAAACCATAGAATCAAGAGCGGCGGGCTAAATACCACGGGCCAAACATAGGAAACCCCACGTGAACGCGCTTCTCTGCCTTGAAGTAAGTGAAATTGGGGGTACGCACCTCCTGAACGGGTGACCTGCGTGTCTGGCCGCGGTCCCTTCACGGTGTACCTGCGTGTATGCATCTTCTGAACTGTTCTCCTGCGTACTTCTTAATTTTCAACATTTTGAGAGCCTGATCAGAGCATTGCCACGGGTGTTTCCATCAAGTACAACATCTGTAACATAGAGCCATACCAGAATCATAATGCCAACACACCATAAACGAGATATTTATGATGACTCAAGGAGTAGATGAGTCTCTAGAATATTTTGAGGAAATATTTCATTTGAGTTACATAAGAGTGCAAAACTACACTCTAGATATAGATTCCTTAAAGTTAGTCCCATTACCAAGATTCAAAGAAGAATTTATGGAAACACTTAACCTACTGGCCAATGGAGACATATATCAACTCAGCTATCATGATATCATAACAATATTCAAATATCATTCAAGGGTTATTAGGAAAAGAGGTAGAGCAAACAAAGGCTTGGTAAGTCCATGTTCCTCCTCCACAATTACTAAGAATGAGATAGGAGGTGTGCTAAAGGACCTAAAGCCCGAGATATTACACACATTTTTTATCCATATGGATACACTATAGATCAAGAGGAAACAAAAAGAAGAAGAAAGGGAATTAGCTATATTTTTCCGTAAATGCACTAAAATACATCTTAGCAATGAGTGTCCTTTAGATGTCATAGAAATATGTTTTGTATGTGAATAAAATCACTCCACTAGAAAATTTCCATCTTTAATAGGTTTGGAAGTTGTATAACAAGGAGCAAAAGTGAGCATGGAGCAACTCTACTTTGTCAATCAAAAGAGGCCACAAGCCCCAAAGAAGTTTCAACAAGGTATGAACTACCCCTCTCCTTTCAATTGAAATTACAATGTACATTTTCAACCTTGGTGTCCGCCTAACTCTTCAACCTTGCCTATGCCCACTCCATGGCTTTATTCTTCCCAAAATGTTATTCCTCCTTTTCATTCATATCCAAACTAGCCTCCTTAATGAGGTAATCCAAATTCAAGATGGAGGCCTCAATTATCCCAACCAAATGCCTTGATTCCTTCTCCTCATCAACCATAAGTACCCAAAAAAAATCCTCCAAAACAACCTCAAATGCCTGCTCAACCAAACCCAAATCCCAACAATAAGCAGGTTCAACCAGACTATAGTGGACAAGCCACTTATCCAACTTATGTTGTATAAATTCAAGAGATCAACCTTAGGTCTGGGAAGGTCCTTATGGATGCTCAACCACCTTCTCCAACAAAAAATATATAGGAATAGAAGGAATAACACATGCCTCAAGTTACCAAACTAGACCTCCCTATATTTAAAGGTTGACAACTCACAAAGAACACACCCCAGAAGAAGTTGAACTTATGGTAGAATTGAAAAATATGTGTGTCAAAATCCCTTTCCTTCAAGCCATCATGGATGTCCCTATCTACAATAATTTCATTAAAGAGGAATGTATTAGAATTCGAGGGAGGAGAAAAAGAGGTGCCCTTACTATCAATGTCATAGGGAAGTTAACCGCTCTTATGCTTGGGAAAGTCATCGTCCCCAAGTAGCTAGATCCTCATAGCAGGGTAGTAGATGTCCACATCAATGATATTTAGTCCCTAACACTCTCATTAACTTGGGAGCTCCAATAAAATTTCATGACTAAGGATACTATGCTCAAATTCAACCTTCAAGGATCTCAAAGGTATACCACCACAATGATATAACTTGTTGATAGATCTATAGTAGCACCTAAAGGAATCATCAAAGATATTATGGTATCTATTGGTTACTAGGAGTACCCTACATATTTCCTTGTTCTTCAACCCAAGACCAAGTTTAATGGATACCCTCTCATCTTATGAAGACCGTGGTTAGCCACTACTAATGCCTACGTGAGTTGGAGGGCTAGAAATATGACTATCACTAATGGGAAATATAAAAAACAACTTGTATTATATCCACCTACTCAACCTCTAATTGATCTGGATTTTCCTATTTTGGTAGAAAAAGGACTACGGTCTATTACCATCCTACCCTATGTGCATTAGAAACCACTATTGGTAGCAGAAAAAAATATGAAGATAATCTGATTGATAAATTTCTACAAAATAAATACCCTGCTGCCATAAATATGGATGGCTTAAAAGATGAATCTATATGAAACCCTGGTTGTTCTCAAGATAGTTCATGTGTATATTTGATAATTGTAGGTTCCAAGCAAAATAATGTAAAAACCATAGAAATCATCCACTCCAAAACCTTGAAAATCAATCCATTTCTCTCATATGATCAATAAGACCAACTACTCGCTATCTTGAAACAATATGTTGATGAAATTGCATGGGACTGTAAAGAAATGAAGGGAATCCATCCTTTTATATGAACTCATCATCATCATCATCATCATATATATATATATATATATATAGATAGATAGATATATAGGAGGAGGATCACAAACCTGCTTGTGAACCTCAGAGGCGAATGAACCTTTCATTAAAAGATATTGTGAAAGATGAATTGTAAAAATTGTTGGTTATAGGATTCATTTATTCAATCTCAGATTGTAAATGGGTGTCTCCCTTATTCATTGTCCCTAAAAATAATGGCAAATGGAGAATCTGTGTTGATTATAAGGAACTCAACAAAGGCACTATAAAGGATTATTTTCCCTTGCCTTTTATTGACCAAGTCCTTGATGTCATTACCAATAAAAAGTTCTTCTCCTTCCTAGATGGGTTCAGTGGGTACAAACAAATCGAGATCAACCCTGAAGATCAGGATAAAACCACATTCACATGTCCATGGGGAACATTTTCTTACAGAGTTCTCCCATTTGGTCTATGCAATGCCCTTGCCACCTTCCATGGGGTTGTGTTGAGTATATTATCACCTTGTGCATGATTCAGTGGAAATCCACATTGAGGATTTTACACCCTATGGGGATGTGATGAAAGAAGATTTTGGGGGTAAGCCAATTTCCCCTTTCATTTAGAAAATTTGAACCTGAGGCCTATGGGTTATGGCCCACAAACCCTATCGGAAGCGTTAAATAGCACTTTGGCCTTAAAAACTGGGACCATACAATTATTCTATTTTCCTTTATACTTCAGAACCACAACACTTTATCGGAAATATAGTAATACACGAGAATACCTGACCCGAAACACATAAGCGGACTTAAAATATTATAAACCCGCATTCATAAAATCATCGAGTCCACACCTTCCAGCCTTTCCACAGCGCTGCTCTGATCTCTGATCACCCCAATCTCCGATCATCGATTGGCTTCATCAGCTTATCGTCGATATCGGCATTTCGACACATCCACTATCCTTCGTGCTTGGCCTCTGCGATTAGCGACCAGCGATTAGATCGCGACCATTGATCCTGACTCTCGATCCAACGGTCAAGATCACATCGCATCATCGCAATCGCAAAATACATAAGGTCGAGGTTTATAACTCTTGACCCCTTGCGATGCGATATATCGCTATCGGCGATCGCATTGCTCCATAGTCGGTCAACTAACACACAACTTCTCCGATGAGATATAAAGGCTCTTTCCTTCGCTTTGATCTAGTCCATTGATTGTCTAGACTCAACAGCTCCTGTGCATTCTCACTCGTTTTCTCTTTAACTTAATCTCACTTGCCCTCGATGGATTTCTGTGCTAAAACATAAATCTGCCACAATCTGTCAAAGCATGCACAAATTTCATTTAGTATCTTTGGATCACCATTAATCCTTTCAGTGATCGATGGTCGATCAAACCTGCAACATTTGAACATAGACTATCTACGAACACACACATGCCAACAATTTAACACAAGCACACTTTTATATTATACATAGGCGATTACAAGCTAAGGCATTTCAGCCTTAGAACAAACTCCCTCTTGACTACATTTTATCTATCTCTGTCTTACAAATCTCTATATCTCACTCTGTATTCCCCCCTATTCTATTGAACATGCAGGTTCATAATATATAAGAAATATTGGATCGGATCACGGAAGGATCCAACCAATCCTCTAACAACCACTAAATCTCTTTATATGTGTACATATGTGGTAGATTACAATTAATATGTCTCCTCGAGACTTTTATCCATTCCACCTAATTAGCTCTGTTTAAAACATATCTTTCCCCTGTTCAGCTCCAATGGTCCACATCCTCTCGTTCTCTTCTTTGGATTCCTCCTTTAATTATGAGTGCTCAGATGCTCCTACATCAGACTCCCAAGGCACAAAAATTTATGACCTCCTGGTCATATGCTTCTCCTTGTCCTTAGCAATTCTACCCACATCTCAGTGGAATTGCCTTTATGATCTTCTATGAGCTACAACCAACCTCTGTAGTAACAGTCTTCCTCTGCTACATGATACCTCACCAAGCTTTCTCCTGAGCTCAGTCTTTTGGCATCCTTCTGGTTCTTTCCTCTAGAACCAATTGAGCACACCTTGCTCTAGGTTGCTGCAAGTCTTCTCACCTTCCACTGCCACTATCTACATGGTAGTAAAGACCATAAACTCACCATACTTCAACAACTATACCTCTTCTCCTTTTGTTGCAAACTCTTCCTCGTAGGAAATCCTCTTTCCCTGCTCTGATACCAAATGATGAAAGAAGATTTTGGGGGTAAGCCAATTTCCCCTTTCATTTAGAAAATTCGAACCTGAGTCCTATGGGTTATGGCCCACAAACCCTATCAGAAGCGTTAAATAGCGCTTTGGCCTTAAAAATTGAGACCATACACTTATTCGATTTTCCTTTATACTTCGTAACCACAACACTTTATCGGAAATATAGGAATACACGGGAATACCCCACCTAAAACACATAAGCGAACTTAAAATATTATAAACCCGCATTCATAAAATCGTCGGGTCCGCACCTTCCAGCCTTTCCACAGCACTGCTACGATCTCCGATCACCGATTGGCTTCATCGGCTTATCGATGATATCGGCATTTTGGCACATCCACTGTCCTTCGTGCTTGGCCTATGCGATTAGCGACCAGTGATTAGATTGCGACTGTCGATCTTAACTCTCGATTTGACGGTCAAGATCACATCGCATCATTACAATCGCAAAAAACATAAGGTCGGGTTTTATAACTCATGACCCTTTGCGATGTGATATATCGCTATCGGCGATCGCACTGCTCCATAGTCGGTCCACTAACACACAACTTCTCCGATGCGATATAAAGGCTCTATCCTCCGCTTTGATCTGGTTCGTTGATCGTCCAAACTCAACGGCTCCTGTGCATTCTCGCCCGTTTTCTATTTAACTTAATCTTGCTTGCCCTTGATGGATTTCTGTGTTAAAACACAGTTCTGCCATAGAGAAGCGGAGGATAGATCCTGTCAAAGCACACATAACTTTCATTTAGTATCTTTGGATCACCATCGATCCTTTCAGTGATCGATGGTCGATCAAACATGCAACATTTGAACACATAGACTATATATGAACACACACATGCACACAATTCAACACAAGCACACTTTTATATTATACACAGGTGATTACAAGCTAAGGCATTTCAGCCTTAGAACAAACTCCCTCTCGACTACATTTTATCTATATCTGTCTTACAAATCTCTATATCTCACTCTATATTCCCCCCTATTCTATTGAAAACGCAGGTTCATAATATATAAGAAATATTGGATCGGATCACGGAAGGATCCGATCAATACTTTAACAACCCGTAAATCTCTCTATATGCGTACATATGTGGCAGATTACATTTAATAAGTCTCCTCGAGACTTTTATCCATTCCACCAAATTAGCTTTGTTTAAAACAAATTTGTCCCCTATTCAGCTCTGATGGTCCACATCCTTTCGTTCTCCGCTTTGGATTCCTCCTTTAATTATGAGTGCTCGGATGCTCCTGCATCAGGATGATTTCCAAGAGGCTCTCTCAAACCTATGAAAATTCTTGCAAACGTGTAAGTAAATGAACCTCTCCCTAAGCCATGAGAAATGCTTATTTTTTATGAACGAGGAGATTTTTTTAGGGAACTTTCTCTTTGAAAAAGGAATCCAAGTAGATCATAACAAAATATCCATCAAAAAATGTTCTTGTTCCTAAAAAACAGGGAGATGTTAGAAGTTTTCTAGGCCTAAGAAAAAATGAAGAAAAATATGAAAACTATGAAATTTGTTTATCTTACCTTGAATTATATGAAGATATCATAGAGGAAAATCAATAAGATAGGTTAGAAATACCAACTTGTGCATTTGGCCCAAGGCATCAACTCATGCACTCACAGAGGCTATAAAAGGTGCCCTTACACCGTTTTCCACCATCATCCAACACATCATATCCACATTTCCAAATAATTTCCATGCATTTATTTCCACTTACATGAACTGCTACAGGAAGGGTCTTATAATGCTATAGTATTGTAGAAATTCTCATTGTAGATTAACCTGATAATGCAATATAACTAAAGCAAAATACTTCAATCTACTTCTACAATCAAACTTGCGGAAGCTTAATAGATTTGAGCAAGATCAAGTAGAACACATATAACCAAAAGTAGAATCAATGCACTTGAAACACAGAAGAATACTCAGGGGAAAGCCCCAACTAAAAACCCCGCTATCTGTATTATCATACAAGTTGAAATATATCAGGATTACACAAAGCTTTAGCTCTCACAGCTACCCAGCTCTTAGTACAATCCTCACAGATGCTCACGGGCAAAATAGACTTCTCATTAAGTCCTCCACACTACCCTCCAAGCTCCTATTTCCTAGCGCAGTTTTTCCTGGGTGATCCTACTGTTACCATGTGTAACACTGATCTTACACCCTATAAAACTGCGCAAATCTCAAGGAATGAATTCCTTCTGCATGCAAGAGTTCTCCTTATAGGAAAATTATAGCAACTGATAGTATGTTGTCCCTGTCTTTAATCTCAACTGGGTCTTTCTCTAAATAGACATGCATGAGTTATTTATGAGAGAATCTTCAGTTATCTGGAGTACACTAGTTTGATGCATGCATGCATTAACTGACTAAACTCACAATTAGTTCCTCAAACTGTTTGGAACTAATTTAACTGGACATAACTCAGTTAACTGAGCTAACTAATTACAACTCAATTATAACTCATCCTTATCTCCTTAATTAAGGGATAACCTCCTTAATTTAAGGGATAATTGTTGCATGACTTCACAAAGACTTCTAGCTTGAATTTCTCCAACTAATTAATCGAAGATGAATTAATTAATTATTTTTCAAGCAGCTGGTGAGAATAATTCGAATTTTAATTCTCAATTTTAATTCAAGGACAAATTAAAATTGGAATATTCTTATTGCCACATTTCAACACTCCCTCTCAATAAGAAAGGGATTATCTGCAACCCCGATCATGTCTCTATGGAACTCGAATTTACACTTTGACAATGCCTTAGTCAAAATGTCAGCATCTTGCTCCTCGGTAGAAATATACTACAACAACATGATCCTCCTTGCCACACAGTCTCTGAGATGATGATATCGAATGCCAATGTGCTTGGACCTATCATGAAATACTAGATTCTCAGAGAGTTTGATACAACTCTGATTATCACAATAGATCACAGTTGGATCCATCCTCTGATCAAACTAACTAACTAAAATTTTCCGCATCCAGATGGCCTCACATGCTGCCTGACTTGCAGCCATGTATTCGACCTCTGTCGTGCTGAGTGCAACTGACCTCTGTTTCTTGCTGTACCAAGAAACTGTTGCTGACCCAAGGTTGAAAATTCCACCTGATGTGCTCTTCCGATCTGATGGAATCCCTACCCAAACTGCATTAGTGAAGCATGTAGCTTCACTCCCTATGTCCGTCTGTACCATAATACATACTAAGATGTGCCTTTGAGGTATCTCAATACATGCTTTGCCACCTTCCAAAACATCTTGGTAGGCTGAACCATAGCTTGACTCAGTTGGTTCATCGAACATCACAAATCTGGTCGTGTGTTCACTAAGTACATCAGTGAACCGACACGCTGCCTGTACACAGTAGATTCTACTACTTCTCCTGAATTAGCATCCTCCTTCCTCCAGTTACCTGCTAGAGGAGTTTGCATGGTCTTTCACTTTTCCATGTGGAATCTCCTGAGTATCTCATTGGCATACTTGCCCTAAGACAAAAACAACTCGCCATCCTTCTGCCATACTTCCATGCCAGGGAAGTAATGCATGAGACCCATGTCTTTCATCTTGAATTCTCTTGCAAGGTCCTCCTTGCAAGACATGGTCAAATGATCATCACCTGTCAATATGAGATCATCAACATAAAGTACAATGATTAATTGCTTACCTTTCACCATGATGTGGTACAAGTTCGCATCCGCTTCAGTCTTTGTGAAGCCCAACCCAGTGAAGTAGTTGTCGATCCTGGTGTACCAAGCACGAGGTGCTTGCTTCAGCTCGTACAAAGATATCTTGAGTTGGCACACATGCGACTCACAATCAAAGGTATCAAAACCTTCTAGCTGCTCTATGTACACCTCTTCCTCAATCTTTCTATTGAGGAATGTAGTCTTCACATTCATCTCATGGATCTTCCAACCCATCTATGCTAATAGTGCCAACATTGATCTAATATATGAGTACCTTGCTACAGGAGAAAAAGTCTCATCATAGTCAATCCCCTCGACCTGTGAGAAACCACGGGCAACAAATCTTGCCTTATGTTTCTCCACACTACCATCAACAGCTTGCTTTACCTTGTAAAGCCAACGGGAACTCACAACTGAATTGTTCTCCGATCTTGGAACCACAACTTAAACACTATTCCGAACTATGGATTCATACTCCTCCACCATAGCATCAACCCAAATCGGCTGCTGCACTACTTCCTCAAAGGAAGATGGCTCGATCTCAACATATTCCCCAACAAGGGCCATGTATCCAGTGTACCTCTTAGGTGACTTCCTCTGTCTGCACTGAGAAGATGGTTCTCCCACATTCTCTCTCGCATCTGAAAACAATCTGTCAGCTTCTCTTGTGCGCTTTTTTCCATCTCTGGAAGACTCTGCTTGACTGGATGTCTCCACTCCTGGAACCTCTGCATGCAGCTGCTCCGCATCAGTTTGAGGCTCCTCCTCCTTAGGAGCCAAAATTTCCTCCATAGCCTCTAGTTGGAGCTCCCTCTCAAGGGAAACTCACATGGCCTTCTGTTCATCAAACTTGAGATCTCTGCAAACCACTGTCCTCTGACTCATAGGCAAGTACACCTGATAGTTGTGGGGTGTATCAGTGTACCCCACAAGTATCCCCAACTCAGCTGTCGGCTCAAGCTTCTTCCATGCATCCTTTGTCACATGGAAATATACTGATGAGCTAAAGATCCTGAAGTGACCCACATCTGGTCTCTTATCGGAGAAGGCTTCCTCTGGTGTTTTCATCCCAAGTATGCGATGCGGGCTTCTATTTTGCAAATAGACCGTTGTGTTGCATGCCTCAGCCCACAAATGAAGTGGTAGGCCTTGGTCATGCAGCATCGCCTGTGCTTCCCCTACAATCGTTATGTTCTTCCTCTCGGCCACCCCATTTTGTTGTGGGTTATGAGGTGCCATCAACTCCCATTTAATTCCTTCTGCTACACAGAAGTCCATAAACTCTTGAGAGACATATTCTCCACCGTTGTCACTTCTCAAGGCCTTGATCTTCTTCCCTAATTCTTTCTCATCCAAAGCTTTGAACTCACAAAACTTTGAGAATGTTTGGTCCTTCTTTTGCATGAAATAAATCCAACATTTACGAGAAAAATCATTAATGAAAATCACATAATACCTTTGCTTAGCTGTGGATGCCGTCGAGAATGGTCCACACAAATCAGTATGAACTCGCTCTAAGATCACTTCTGCTCGACTACCTCGATCATGAAAGGAAGACTTGGCATACTTTCCCAAGGTACAACCTTTGCATGTATCAACTTGTTCAAGTTTACCTTTGGGAAGTCCTGTAGATATCTACTGCATTATCTTCAAGGCCCCATGATGCAAATGGCCCAACTGCATGTGCCATAACTCGCCAATGTCTTGGCTTTGCACCAATTTTGCTTTCAAACTCAATGCAGCACAGTCATCTACCTTTACTTTATAGAGATTCTTCACTCGAATCCCAATCCTCTTGGTTTGACCCATGGCTATGTGTCTTAGGAACGCCTTTCCTTTACTGAAGACAACATCATAGCCTTTGTCCTCAAACATCGCGACTGATACCAAGTTCTTCTTCAGTCTAGGCACATACTTCAAATTTGTCAAGGTGAGAGGAGCCCCATGCTCCCTCTGAAAAGCAACCATTCCCACTCCTGAAACACTGTACTTTCCGTCATCACCCATCTCTATGCGCATCTTGAGGTCTTTCGCCTCCAAGGTACTGAATAAACTTTTATCGTCGGTCATGTGGAATGAGGCTCCACTGTCAAGATACCAAACACAACCCACCATCAATTAAACCATACATGCGATGAGGGTAAAGTCCATTTTGAACTGAGAGGCTAATGCCTCACCTTCCGATCCTTTTTTGGATCCCTTCTTGGACTTCTTCGATGGGCAATTAGTTGTATAATGTCCCATCTCATGACAATTAAAGCATATCACTTTAGATTTGTCACCCTTCTTCCCTCCATGAGAAGAATTCAATTTGGAATGGGAAGCCTTCCCTTTCCCTTTCCTTGCCTTACTCACTAAGGCCAGATTTTCTTCATCATCATTCATTAATGAAGAACCATCTCGAGTGCTCCTCCTTATCTCCTCCTGCATGAGATCCAACCACAGTCGTTCCCAATCCGGTAGTTTCTCTCTTCCATTCACAGAGTCCTGGTAGCTACTCCAACTCTTTGGAAGACTAAGGAGAGCAAGGCTCACCATATCATCATTAGCAGTAGTTATTCCCACACTACCATGCTCATCTCTGCAGGTGGTGAGCTTGTTCAGATATGTAGAAATAATATCACCCTTATCCATCTTCTTTTTTCAAAGCTTATCCTTGAGCGCTAGTTTCCTCTGGTCATTATTGTTCTGATAGAGGTCCTTCAATGTCTTCCACATTGAAAATGGAGTATCCTTTCCATGAAGACTCGAGACAATATGGTCTCGAACTCCCTCCAGAAGAATCTGTCTCGCCTTTGCCACACACTTCTTCCATTCAGCCAATTCTTGTGCATGAGTTGCAGCTGGCTTGGGGATTTATTGATCAATGAAATCCTTCAAACCATTGTCTTCTAATACAGCTTCCATTCTATCTTTCCATGCTATGTAATTTGAGCTACCTTCCAAGGAATTTAAGATACACCTTCCAGCTAAAAACATTGACCCTGAGAAGCTACAAGATTTCTTGTAGACTGCTACAGGATCACCTGTTCAGCAGCAGCAACATTAGAACACCTGCAAAAGCATCAAAGTAACCTCCAAAATCAATAAAAGGTAAAAACTATGTACAAGGATCTAATACCCTTACCCTTTGATTCATTCAGAGCATTAGAAAGTGTTATGTGTAAAAAGTGAATGGTTTTATAGCCAAATAAGACTAGCAGAGGTCTTAGTCAAATTTCACTGAAGATTTCACTTTTATTTAGAGTTCTCCACATGTGTGAGGGTGAATAAGAGAAATATATGGGATAATTTAAAACTTAGTCATTGCCAATTACTGATGATAAGGATAAGTGGAGTATGAGTACGCTAAGACTAACAAGAGGTGGGTGTGGGCCAACTCATCTATTGTTCATTGATTTCTCTCTCATCTCCCAAGAACACTATCTCCACTTAACCTTGGGATCAAATTCAACTTTTCCAACTATTCTCACTCAATGTTTTGCATGAAAGTAGTGTTAAATATCCTCGAAAAATCTTTCCATCACTACAAGAGAAGGTTATAGATATCGGATTCAAAAACTATGAGCTACAAGAACCATTTTGTAATGTGTTACAAGATACAGAGGGTTCTACTATGGGACACATAATTTCACCAAAACCACTCACAAAGGTCTCAAATAAGCTAATAAACGAAGGCCTCCTTAAAAAAATCACAAGTCCAACTCCCTTACTCACATGTGCAACAAGGATTGATGTTTAGCAACTTGAATTTATCGATAGTCAACAAGTTTCCTATGTCAAGGGTTTAAATTAAATAAGGGAACAAACAATTGTTCTTTTGTGCTAAAAGTGAAAATATGCAAAATGATTTAGAGTATGGAGTAATAAGTTGTTTTTAGAAGAATTGGTTGAGGGAATGTGAATTTTACCTTAGTTATAGGATCCCCTATTGCCATAGTAAAACCCTAATTCCTATAGCAACACAGAAACAACATTTCCTTTCAAGAAAGTTTATGTTCAAACTTGTGCAATTTGTTTCACATAATGGGAGGGGGATTCAATAGGAGAAAGCCCACATATACCACTCAAATTCATCAGAATCCTGAGGTCAGGGCTATCTTAGAAATTTGTCACTGGATAGGGTTCTTTGAGAAACTAACAAGATATGATGATGAAATTTTCCTAGAATTATATACAAACTTCCAACACCCTAAGGACCATAAGGTAGTCACTACAGTTAAAGTGTTGATAATATACATTGATGAAGATCTAATCAACAAGGTCACTACCCTTCCAAAGGGAATGCAATGGATTAAAGAGGAGAGACATGAAGCCATCAGTGCAAAAAGAGGACTTTTCCTCCCAAATGAGCAACTAAATAAACACAAAAATTGGATCTGAAATAGGGAAAGCCTATTACAACCCCAGGATGAAATAGAATATCATATCCTCCAACATATTTATTGTAAAGGAATATTAGAATAGTATTTTCCTATCAATCTAGGCTCATTTATAAATTAATATTCCAAGCTTACCTACCTATTCATGAGAGTTTGATTATCCCAAATTTTCTCCTCCAATCCCTGAAAGAGGTAGTACCAAAGTGTAGGAGGGAAAACAAAATTATCTAGTTCATCATGGCCTAATCAGATTAATAGTCATTGATGCATTAGAAAATATCAAGTGCCCTATTCCTTGGGTATACTTTGTTGACATGGATAGATACGCCTTCATAGAGTCTCATGCTAAATTAGTAGAGCTTCAAACATAATTGGTTGAGTTAGAGTTGGCAGAGATAGAGTTGGTGAAACCCCTGGCTGAATTGGAAGACCCTTAGGTCGAATTTCAAATAGAGATTATAGAGATGACAGAGCCTCAAGAATAGATTGAGAAACCACAAAAGAGGCCAACTAAAAAGAGGAATAAAGAGGCAAAAAAAATCATATAACACAAAAAGAAGGAGAAGAACCCCTTGCGGAAGAAGAAAATAAATTGCAGTTACATTAACAACACTTAGCACCCCCATAAAACCAAGGATAAGTGGATATTCCCATTATTCTACTTACACCAGGAAGATGAAAAACACCAAAATACGATATAGTGGTAAGCCTAGACCACCTTCTCCAAATCCTATCATTATTGAATAAACCGCTAGCCCTGAAGAAAAAAAAGATCTTCAGAATGTAGAAGGGAAACATTGAATGTACCGGAGGTAAAAACAACATAAATAAAAACATATTTGAGGAAATTAGGTTGCAAGTGCAATCCAAAGGATAAAATACTCAGTTATAGAAACATAATGCCTTGATATAGGAGTCGCATGCAGAGCTACAGGAATAGGATTCCCTGCTACAAGAACAACCTACAAGATACAAATTGAAAGGGAAACAAGGAAACTAGTTCAAAGGAGGACCACCTCCTTATATTCTTGGATTGAGGAAGGAAAAAAACTTCCTATACACATGAAACCACATTTATTCCTTGTAGGAGAGCAGGAAAAGGTTGAGACACACCAATTGGAGAAGATTACATAATCCAAAGGAGTTGTTAATATAGGAAAGATGGAAGATGAAATGAAGAACATGAGAGAAGAAACAACACTCCTCATATTTAATGAAGCAAATAGAAGGGATCGCCTAGAACTAATAAACAAGTAGTTAAAGGCCCAATTGTAGCAGGAACAAAGATTGTTGCAGGAGAAGGAAACTCAAGTTGCAACCCTTGAAACAAATTTGGGCACCATGGCACACCTTTCCTTAAAAGCAGTGAATTGCGAGAAACCTTCAAAAACCTACTCCTTATTCTTGAAGGAGAAATGGTGCCAATTTTAGATAAAAATGCTTGCACATAGATAATATCTCCCTCTACAAGATGTCAAGGACTTCATTGACTTTTACCTTCAATGCAACATAGAACATAAGACCAAGGTTGTTGAATTTTACATTCACAACCTTGTGCTTAACCTAATTTGACCATATCGGAACCAAATCCATATATTGATGATGCACAGCCAATGGCCCTAGCATCTTAGCTAAGGCATGAAGAGGTCGGGGCTGAAGTATTGAAAAGAACCCTAGATGCATATTTGAAAGAACCACATTGGATTAGACCTGAACATCCCAATCCATCTATCCTCACTTGCACTCATTCACCCTTGGCAGAGGATGCTAAAGTGGTGGAAATCTACTAATAGAGCTAAGTAGATTCCATCCTCCACTTTGAGGATATATTTAGGTTATTGCAAGAAGAAAGATCACATGATTTCCAAAGGATATTGAAAGAACTACCTCACAACATGGAGATCATAGAATATTCAGGACGAAGAGTTAAGAGAGTGGTAGGGCATTGAAAAAAATTTAGGTTTCTATTCAACACACGTAACAACCTCCAACATAGCATATAACATTAAGTAGCTTATCAAGGAAACGAATGAGGAAAAATAGAGGAAGGAGGATGAATAGGTTTCTCAAAACATAAGCAATAGTTTCAGTAGGGGGGTATGATGGGCCTCCTAATTAGGTCAAACATAAGGCCCATCTAACCTTTCCTACACACATAAAGGTTGTATTAGACCTTAATTTTTTCACTTAATAACATTTTCTTATCTTAAATGAGTTCTCGGGGAGGTTAAAGAGATTCATCATGTTTTATGTGCCAATGATGTAGGATATTGAGAAGATTTTGCATAGATTACGAGGATATCTAGTTAGAGATATTCATAGAACCTGTCCCCTACTACAGAAGGTTCAAACTTGGCTAGCTTAGAGCAATGAATACTCCTCCTTGTAGTTGTGAGGTCACTTAGGGAGCATGATCTTATTTTTTAGGATTTTTGTGTTGGAAATATTGATAGGGGGGTGAATCAATATTTCTTATCAATTAGTATTTTTTATCTTTCATAGAATTAATTATATTTAACATTTGATCAAAATAAAAAGAAAACAAAACCAATCAACAATGCACAATAATCAAGATAGTAGAGACAAATATTTTTAGGTGGAAAACCCCCTCTGAGTAAAAAACCATCTAGTGCTTCTTAATATTTTCCTTTCAAAAATAATTACATCAAGTTTTCATATCCAACTGAAGGAAGCTCCAACCCCTTGATTTACAAGCTCCAACCTATAGGATGCTTAAAAACCCTGTTTACCAATTGCAAATTGGAGGATGTTCCAACACCCTAGATCTCAAGCTTCAACCTAACAAATGCTCAAACAACTTGTGTACCAGTTGTAACACGATGGACGCTCAACCTGCCCTAGCACCACCCTGTCACCCTGAAGTGTTCTCAAGCTCCAACTTGAAGGTGACACTAATCACCTACCTTGCACCATTTTTCCACCCTAAAGAGTCGTTGAACCACGTTTCACAATTTTCAGACTAGATCCCCCTATGCTATGAATCAATATAAAGGAACAGTAATGAAATACTCAACTTCAGTATGTATATCATTGTCAAGTCCTAGAAACCTCACTACTCAATTCTTCTCAATCTGACCACTTCACAATTGTACCTCAAAAACAATTCTACCTTTTCTCAATCACAAAGCCAAATGAAACCACTACATAATATACAAATCAAACCCTAGAATTTTCTTATGCATCAGTTGTACTACATAACCTTAGTTTTCACTACAACTAACTACTACACAATATTGTTGCACTAACACTGTCACTGTTGTTGTTATACCAAACCAAACTCGGCCAAGTACCAATGTGCTATGTCATTCAAGTACTATAATATCATTAAGAAATTATCATGTACAAGTAACACTATCAAGCACCATAATATACTATCAAATGCCAAGTGCACTCTCATGTAGATCACTGCAACTGTTGTATTCAAGTAAATCATTGTCACAACTTCTAAAGTGTTGTCATTAGTTTCATCAACATTGTTATACCATGTATATCATTAAGGCTTTTAGTTGTTGTAGGAAGGTCATTGCTCACAAATCATCAAGTGTATTGTCATGTCTTACTAAGGGTTTCAGTCACAATTATGTCTTCACAACACTTGTTAAAATTATCACAAAGGTTATGTCCACGATAAGGTTACTATCAATGATGGTGTCACAATTTCACTATATAGGAGATCATTGTCACATCACTGTCATCACAAATGTTTCCTTCACATTAGGTTCTTTGTATATTCATACATTGATCTTGTCTCATATCACCAAATTTACCATAAACACATCATTGTTCTAAAAGAATTTTTACTGACACATAAGATCAAAGTCGAGTTTGCAGTCTTATTATATGATCAAATCTTGTCAAAATAATTTAGGTATGCCTACTTGAGTTGGCATCACTAGGTCAGAGAAATAGAAATTTTTGGGCATGGATGCATAAGCCTCAATTCTGCCTTCGAGAGAATATAACAAGCATCCACTATAGGATTCCTTGCAAATTTTTTTGCCACAAAGTAGGTATGAATACCTCGTTGGTATTCCTGGTATTAGATCACATCTATTATAGCTACTAATTCAAATAGTTGAGTTGATGGTTTCACTTTAAAATCACAAAATGAGGATAGAATAGATACTTCATTAATCCAACCGAACTTTAGAAAATGGTTCTTCACTTGCAAGAGAATAATATACCCAATGTTGCCCTTGAAACCTTCTTAATCATAGTAACCAACCTTATATATTTAGAGTATGCTCACATAAAATATCACTATCAATTCAAGGATGATTCTTCAACAAAGAGAAATCTTCGCTAACCTGTAGTAACCCTCCAATAGTATTTTTATCTTCAAAATTGACTTCACAGTCCTAGTGATGATTCTTTTAGCTTCAGGACTTTTTCCCTAGATGAAGATATAATAGTTAGCTCTTTTAGATGTTTAGTTCTACAAAAGTGTGTGCCCTAATGAGGGTCGAAGGTTGCAATTTATGTAATCCCAAACCCAAAGCACAAACAGATTAACCTCACCCTCTTGTTGTCTTGTAATGATGCTTAGGATGAATGTCCTAAAGGACCGAGCCACCAGGTGTTTATGAATTTCAAATGTGCGCTAGGCTAAAACTCTGTGCTAGATAATCTTTGAAATATTCCCACAGGAATAACCAAAACTTCAAGGAATTTGATAGTTTTTTCCTCAATGAAACCCTGTGAAAAAAAATGACCCAAATGAATCCCAAATAACCAAAGTAAAGGAAAATTAACCCTAACTCCAAATGTTTGTGTTCCTATCACAAGGGCTGAGTTTTAGAACAATTGTATTCAAGGTAAATTTATTAGGTTCGATTCTTTGTTTTGAGAGAGAGATATTAATCCTTTTATATATTTTAATATGGCATCTAAAGATGTTTGTTGGAATAAATTTAGGATGGGATGTATATTTGATATTTGATTTTTTATTCTAAAATAATGCCTTAAGATAAGGTGGTTATTCCTTTTGGGGCTCAGCCTGATATAAGTTTTCAATACTCCTTCAATCCCTTATTATAACTTGACCTTTTGATTTGACAACTTTTTTAAACTCTTGTCCACATTTGAATTTTGACTTGGCTAAGTACCTTTTGGGGTTTTTACTTTGAATAATAGACTAGTCAATGTAAAGGTGTCACATCACCATACTTGTGGGGTTTGTACCCACAATCAGGGTCCTTCATCTTTAATTTGGCATATCTCACAAATAGTGAGTCCTCTCGGGGTGTGCCACACATCAGCGGGATCAGATAGACAAGGAGAATCAAATGGCAAGGATCTCCATGAAAAATTTCATGGTTTGATTCTTCAAAAACCCTCAACAAGTGCAGGGTATGTCCTTAGTCTAGGGAACCCAAACCCTAGAACTAGGGTTTTCAACCATGCAATAGTGGATCTTCCAACTTGATGTAATCCAGACAAAGATAACAGTGTCCATTAATAGTTTGACATTAATGACAGGTGTTTAGTTAATGTCAAACCCAAAGGTTGACATTAATGACAACACCATTTAACATTTTGAAGAGGGAGCATAACTCATTGAAGGAGGTTTCCCCTTATTCATTTTGTATAAATAGAGGGCTTGAGTAGCCCACCAGGAAGTTAGCAATGAGTAAGTTCAAGAGGATAGCAGTGTAGAAAGTCTAGTTTTCAAGTTCTGCAACTTTTCATTATGTATAAACAATTCTTCAATAAATGATAAACAACTTTGGTTTTAGTTCTTAGTTTGTTTCTCCTTCATATATGTGAGCTTCCTAGGGTTAGGGCCCATCCCATGTGATCAAGATTCCTTTTGTATCATTATTCTTTATGCATTCTTTCATTTCTACAATTTATATTTTAGTATTGTTCTTATGCATAGTTAATTAGCTTGTTTCTTGCACAGTATTTGAGCACTAGATGATATCAATGATAGTGTTTGAGTTTTTTACTTATAATATTTATTTATGAATCATGGTTCACTTTAGTTGTTGATATTTTTTTGTTGTCCATCATTGTTGTTTTGTTGTGACTGCACAATCCCCTGATTTTGCAACTACAAGAGAATCTACAGCTAGACATTTTGCTAAATAAATCCTTCTACCACTAATTTGATGAAATGGATGTGAGTTCTTTATCATTTATTATCTTTTCCTTAGCCCCTTTTTCTTTCCAACCATGCCTTTAGCACATTTTATTGCTTGTTGGATTGTCTCCTGTAGAAAATCAAAGACTCATGTAGCAATTTGCATTTTGCTTCTGAAACTCACAAAAATTTGCATCAAACTCGTGATTCACCATATTTGATGTGTTAAAACATCCCTGGAACCCTGAAGATGGAATTTTTAAGCAAAGAAACCAAGTATTTGTTTGACCTAGTTTGTTGTAGAAATTGTTGTTATTTGCAAGCTTTATTTCAGTTGTGAATTTGTTTTCTTTGAAAATTAGAGTAGATATGATTTCATTTCATCATATTTATTATGGTTTTCCTCCTTTATTTTTAGTTACCTTAGGTTTTCTTACTATCTTTTATTTCCTCCAATTTCAAATTTTACATCTAGCATAGAACAATTAGAATGGTCTTTATGTAACTAGATCTCATCTCAGTACTTCCACCCTATAAAAATCAGCAAGAGAAAAGGATAATGCTTACTACACACATAGTAATGACCCCTCTTAAGTTTCTACAAACCCTGAGTTGAAAATTAAAGCTAAGACCCTTGGGAGTTTCAACATTGTTGCTGAAATATTGAGGGCTATCAACTTCCTTTTATTATAATTTGTTAATTTACATTTTTCTCTTACTTAAATTTATTTAGAATGTGTATTATTCATTGACATCGTAAGAAAATACTATGCTAATTATTTCACATTCAATGTGTACTTCATCAATTTAAAAACTTCAAATTGATATAATGATGTCTTAATTTATATAAGTAAAGTTAATCTAACAGATATAACCAACAAAAAACATGCTTTCATTGAATTTTTCCATACATTAGCAAACCAGTGGAAATCCACTCTATTTGGTCAATTTTGCAAGCTCATTCAAGGAGCCTTTGTCGTCAATTTAGGAGATGATACAGATTGTTTTCAATTTAGGAGATGATACGTATTATCTTATCATTATCAAGTTCAAGAGTTTTGACCATCAATTAATGGTGGACTCGAACAACAATAGGATATTGATTGCAACTTTTCAAATTCCTATGCAGGGTGACATCATGTATCCCTTGGTTGGAGTTGAAGGAGTATGAAGTTTTCTAGGGGATATGAATTTGATCTTAATACCCCATCATCTTTGATCGATGAGGAATATATATGAGACAAGTAGATCAACCAACAATCCATGTCTGTAGTTCAAACTTCTTATCAAGAAATCCAACAAAATAAAGATCAAGAGCAAGCAACTATAATGTTTCCATCAGATTCATCTTCACTCCATTATTTTTCGTTGTTACCAATTCAATTACTACCTCTAATTCGTTCTTAAAACCCTAACTAGGAAAATCATTCTCAATTCGATGAGATTTTGGATCGTGGAAAGGAAATGTTAAACTACTTCGCATCTTCTAAAGTGTCAGATGATGCATATCGACCAATGAAGTTAGAGAATATTGAATCCTTATAAAAATGCATTTTAGTGATACCACCATTTACACAAGCAATTATGACCACTTCGAGATTGCATTGACTAAAATGCCTCTCAATAAAACATAGATCTCAAAGTGTTCTAGATGCAAATCTAAAAATTATTAATCATACATGACATAATGAAACAACCAAGAGATAAACAACAAGATCCTGAAAAGAACACTGTCATTTTATTATGAACAAGAGGTCCCCTTTTATAAGAAAGGTATCTTCTTGTTAACTTGATTACAAATAGTTTTGCATGGAAACAACAAAACATTATATAGATATTTCCTTGATTTTTTAAGTTTCCCAACTAGTTTGCATGAGAAAAAAAAATACATATTTTAGAAATATCAAATGGATAGATGTTTTCCTTCCTCATTATGAGTTTCCCCGAAAGGGGTATGCCTTTCTTGGTTGCCCAATATTTAGGAATATTTCCTTTAGCAGGGGAGGCTAAAAATTAGGAATATTTTCCACGAGATGTTGAACTATAATTGATTCCTCAAGGAGAGGTGGTTCAAAGAGCTTCATATTGTTAATGTTAAGCACATCGTGGATGCCTAACTAGGAAGGAAAGTCCAAGCGATATGCATTTTCTCCAATGTGTTCTAGAACAATATAGGGACCATATCTTAGAGGATGTAGCATATGGTGTTGGCCCTTGAAGCATTGCTTGTCCAACAAAAACCATACATGATCTCTTGGTTGAAATGAAAAGGGTGTGTAATGTTTGTCATGCCTTTGTTTGGCATGATCCTGGGAAACTTGCAAAACCATAAGGGGTGATATTCAATGGCATCTCGTGGGCGCCATTGGATGAAACCCAAAACAAAATTTGTAAGGGAAGAACCTAGTATAGGATTGCATGGCCTTATTGCAAGTATGTTGAACAATGTGAAAATATGAATCCTATTGTTTGTTCTTAGCAAAATAGATGCAAAGAGAGTGAACCAGAGTATGATTGAAAACCTTAGTTGGCTATATGTTTTCAAGTGAAAGGAAATGGAGAAATGAAGTTGATGACCCAGCATAGACCAAAGAGACATCAAAATATACCGATAAAATGAGAATCTCAATCAAAATTATTGCTACTTGGCAATCCAAAGTGTGGCCAAATATGATGGAAGAAGAGATCCATAGTTTGAGCAACGAAGGTAGTCTTATTACAAGGAATAAATATAGCCATATTATAAAAACAAAGGCCACTACCCACATAACATCATGCTTGCAGAAAGTAGTACGAAGACAACTGAAAAAGTCCATGGAAATGGATTCCCAAGGACGAAAGGGTACAGGTAAAGGCAGGGACATGCGATGCTTATGGTTTGATGGCTTTCTTTGTGAATAATGTGAACGTGCTTGAATAAATTTTTATACTTACATGGGCAAGTCGGGCTAGTAGAAGTGGTGTTGGAGATTGAGAATGGTCTTGGTTGTGCCAAAATCCCCCTTGCATGAAGAGGCATGTGCTTCATAGATGAGAAGGAGATGATCATCAAATTGTGTCACGCATAGCTGGTTAATTTTATATAACCAACCATCACGAATTCTATAATCAAGAAATAGAGTTTGGTTGATAATTTTAGTTTGTTGCAAAGCTTCCCATATCTCACCAAATATTGGATATGTTTCATACATGTCTTTCTAGGCATCAAAAGTGATATAACAGACCTCTAGAATGTGCAAGACTTGAGTAGGTGGTCGCCTTAACAAATAAGCCATTTTATTACTTGTACCATTGTTATATTAAATCACAAGATGGCATTGTTGAATGTAAGCAACCCACTTCAGATGGCATTGGTCTTGATCTTTCTCTTTGAGTCGATGAAGATAAATGGATGATGATTGGTATGGAGTATGGTTTCTTTTCCAAGATTATAATGGCGTCATTGCTTGAATGCTTGCACTAAGTTGTAGAATTCCTTGTCAAAGGTGTTGTACACAAATTTTTCCTCTGCAAGAGTCTCATAATGGTATGTTATAGGGTGACCTCCTTGTTTAAGAACAATCCCAATGGAAAATTGACAAGCATCAATTTCTAATTCGAATGGTTGATGCATATTCAGAAAATGGAGAACATGAGCAAAGAATAAGGCATTCTTTATCTTACCAAAATAACACTTAGCTTATATATACCAAAGAAACTTTTCTTTATTGGACAATTGGTGTAAAGGGCAAGCCAATTGGAAAAAATGAGAGAATTTTTTTGTAGGAATTAATACCTCCCATGAAACTCTTGAGGTCAAGAGCATTGGAAGGTGTTTTCTATTGTACCAAATCTTGTACCTGAAAGGGATCTAGCTGAACTCCTAAATCAAACTTGAATCCCAAATATTGAACTGATGGTTGTTCAAAAAAGGGTTTCTTCTCTTTTACCTGAATTTTATGTGCCCATAGAAGCTCAAGTGTGTTGCAAACACATTGTAGATGTCCTACCCAAAATTTACAAAATACTAAAATATCATCAAGATAAATTACCACAAACATACCCATGTGTGGCTTGAACACATCATTGATTAATCTCATAAATATGATCGACACATTTGTTAACCCAAATGGCATGATCAACCATTCAAATAGCCCAAACTTTGTCTTAAAAGTAGTCTTCCGTGTGTCTATTGCATGCATGCGAACTTGATGGTAGAAGGATCTAAAATCCATCTTTGTGAAGAAGAAATCCCCTTCTAAGTGGTCCAACAAGTCCTCAATCTAAGGAAGTGTATAGTGGTTTTTAATAGTATCTTTATTAAGGGCACAATAATTTTTCACTAGACACCATTCAGATCCATCCTTTTTGGGAATAATGAAAGTGGGTAATGCACATGGGGAGGATGAACATTGAATATGGCCTGATGTCAACAATTATGCAAGTTGGAATTTTCACTGAGCTGCCTCCTGAGGAGTGAGGCAATACGATGGGTCATTGGGAAAAGAAGCACTAAGAATAAGATTGATTGTGTCTTTAAGAGACTAGTGTGCTAGGTGTAGCCATGGGTTGTGTGAATAAATTAGCGAATTCTTGAGGCAAGGGAACCATATTAGGAGGTACCATATTAGTTAGGTTATTTGACTTGACAAGGCAAACCAAAAACAAAGAAACACATTTTTTCAAACTAACTTTCTTAACGGAAGCTTTGTCAGTAGGAAGTTGTGTTGGTTTAAGCGAAGAGGAGGTGAGAACACAGGTGTGACCCTCATGCTGCAAGTTCCATAATGAAATTTATCATAATAAACAATGTGTCTAACTCGTTGATATGGAATTCTGAGTAATAGATTGGCGCAATCAAGAGGAGAAACATCACACACCATAGTATCTTGGAAAGGGCCAATAAAAATGGCCAAGTTACAACACTAGGAAACGATAAGACGAGGGATTTCCTTTTGTACCCAACTGAGCTAATATGGGGTCAGGTGTGGAATGGTGGGAAGGTTAAGGCGTTGAACCAAGTCTTGGGCCATAAGATTCTTTTGACTCCCTTTGTCGAGGATAAGAGAATCCAATTCATGATTTATCTTACAAATATGGGTAAACATAGGTGCAACAAAGGTGCCAACTTCATTAGCAGTCATGAGGATGAGAAAGGGGACTACTTCAATAGGATTTTTGAAAGAAACAATTGTAGGAGGAGGAGGGTAATATGGTTGGTCGACCTCGGTAAAAAGAGTTTGTTGGTGTGCATACTTTTAAGTGCTTAACAATCAGCAAAGTATGTGAATTGGTCTTATGGAAGGTACACCAAGGGGTATTGCAAGGTGTGGAGGATGAGATAGGGGTCACATTAGAATGACTAGCAGGAGAAGGACTAGTAGGAGAGGGACCATATTTGGGTTGAGGAGATCAGATTCGAGGAGCCACCTTACGTTCCATAACAAAGGCTTGAAGAAAGGCCTTGTCCAAGGACTATAGAACAATTCAACTTCTCAACAAAAAACCATCGACAAACCGGAATTAAATTTGACAATGAGTACCTCTTCCAGATCAGAGATATGTAGCTGAATGTGCAACTTTTAGAATACCTCAATGTAGGCTTGTACTAATTGATTAAGTATTTGGTAGAGTTGCAACATTTTTTCAAGGAGAGTATAGAGATATCATGGGGGATAGAAGTGTGATCTTAATTCCTCGCAGAATTCATCCCAAGATGTGATGCGAACAAGACTAGTCTCTTCTATCTCTTCGAGCTCAATGACCGTGGATTATTCTCTAACTAGGTATCCCACCATGCTTGTGCCATGCCTTCCAATTGTAGGTTGGTGATTTGAAGCTTTATGTCCTATTCCATCTTGAGACATGTTTGAAATAGGTGGAGAGACGGCGGATCCAAGAATTGACAACCTCTCCATTCATTTGGCCTGAAAATTTGGGCAACTGAAAGCATGTATCTAGTTGCATGTGCCCTAGAGGGCATCTTTTTTATTACAAATCATGGAGAGCCATGGCTAAATCCTGGATTTTTGATTCCTCAATTGAGTCCTCGAATTTGGTCACTTTATGAGACAACATGATTTTGATCCACCAAAATGGATTGAAATGTAGATCTCAGTGATGAGATGGTTCCAATCACCTTGAGGAAGGCACATTGGGAAGGCGTTGAATAGCTAAGGGTGTAGAACCGTTAAGCCACAAGTCTATGAAACAATATTCTTTGAACATATGGATGGCTTCTCGTCTAATCCTTGATGTTGAGCAACAATGTGTTGAGATCGTCCTCTCTAATACCACTTGATCTACATGAAAATCTTAAAATTATTAATCATGCATGAAACAATGAAACAACAAAGAGATAAACAACAAGATTCTGGAAATAATACCACCATTCTATTATGAGGGAGAGCTCACATTGTATATGCAAGTCAAATTCTTATTGACTTGATTACAAATATTTTTGCATGGAAACAACAAAACATTATTTAGATATTTCTTCATTTTTAAGTTACTCAACTAGTTTGCATGAGAACAATCAAATACTTAATTTAGAAACATCAAATACATTATTATATGTCTCCTTATTCGTTATGAGTTTCCCTAGAAGGCGTATGCGTTTCTTGGTTTCCCATGGAGACTCATAGCGACAAACACTCACAACAATGGACAATGTAGCTTCAGCAACATAAAGACAATTCCCAAAACCAAGCATACAACTAGAAACAAATAACACATTTGCAGAATATTGTCCATAACCAAATTGGAGCATTGGCAAAGTCCAAGAGAATCATTTTGATGAAATCAATTAGTCTATGCAAACAAAACAAGTGAAATATAACTATGTACAACACGTCATCTGATTGGGAAATCGATTTTGCTCTATATCTAAGGCTCTATCCGAACACATGCACGAGTGGGCCCATGAAAATCAAGCTTTTGAAGGAGCCAAAAATCCTAGTCAAGGTAACATAAAAATGGGTAGTAAATAGGCTACATGAAAGCCCTGAATGAAATATCAACTCATAATGGAAAATCACGAAGTTGGTTGAGCATAGGCCAAATTGTTGAAGCCACCCATTGTTACATCACAACAACGATGGAATGATCCCAAGAAACAATCAAGACACCTCCATCAAGCCTCATTATGTCAAGCCAAGCAATAACTCTTGAACATTGATTTTCATTCATGTAAACATGATTATATAGCATGAGTATGTGTGACTTTTGGTATTCATATTCCAAGGTTGCTTCCTATTTTAACTCTTCAATTTTCCTTAATCTACGTATTTACAATTTTCTCACTCAATCCCTGATGATTAGGTGTTTAACATTCCCCCCTTAATCTGAAAGGATGTTTGTGAGTCCAAGCATCATTCTAAATCTTTCAAATTGTTCTTTTCGAAGTGATATGGTGGAATATGTTTGCAATTTTCTCATTTGTGGAACAATGTCGTAGATGATTAGTCTTGGCCTCTAAATGATGTTGAATCAAATAATACGTTGTGTTGATATGTTTAGTTCAATAATGGAATTTTGGATTCTTGGCCAACTTAATTTCAAAATTATTTTCCATTAGAAGGGGAGTACATTTCACTTTTTTCTCCTGTAAGTCTTCAAGAATTTTCCTGAGCAACACAATCTCCTTGGTTCTTTCTGCAACTACCACATATTCTATCTCTATTATGGAATCTATTAGAACTAACTATTTTCGTGACCTCCAGGAGACAACTCCTAATCCAAGACTCATAATGTAGCCTGAAGTAAACTCTCCATTCTCCTTATCTCCATCAATGTCTAAATCAGAATATCCAATCAAGCTAAAGTCGTCCACTTGTGAATATTTGAGTCCAAAGTCTTGAGTTGCTTTCAAGTACTTCAGAAATCTTTTTCCAACAAACCAATGTCCTTCACAAGGCTTTTGCATAAACCTAGGAAGGATTCCAATAACAAATGAAATGTTTGGTTTGGTAGTGATGAGGTAGATAAGACATCCCACAAGCTTTCTATACTTAGTTGCATCCTCAAATTCATTTGCTTCTTTATATGTAAGATTCAGATTTTGTTCCATTAGAGTAGAAAAAAGACTGCATTCAGCCATGCCAAACTTGTTCAACAAATCTCCAATGTAATTATTTTGAGAGAGGAATATATAGTTTGGAAGTTGGGTCACTTCAATGCCCAAGTAGTAGTGAAGGTGTCCCAAATTTTTCATCTCAAATCCTTTCTTAAACACTTTCTTTAAGGATGCAATATAGTTTTCATTGTTCCATGTTATCAACGTATCATCTACATACACCACAAGATAGACAAATTTTTTCCAACTTTCTTGACAAATAGAGTTGCATCATCTGGATTAAAGTGTTTAAAAATTAAATTTAGAAGATTCCCAGTCATTTTTTCATAACAGGCTTGCAGTGCTTGTTTTAGACCATATAAGGATTTGATGAATTTACATACTTTTTGTTCTTCTCCCTTCACAACAAATCCTTATGTTTGAGACATGACGAAATTTTCTTTCAAGTGTCGATTTAAGAATGTAGTCTTCACATCCATTTGATGGACTTTTGCATCCATTCTGAGCTATCAAGGCAAAGAAAGTCTGGATGGTGGCCCATTTTTCTATGGGGGAAAAGGTATTTTCATAATCAACACCTTTCTGTGTAGATATGTTTGCCACGAACCTTTCTTTGTGCTTGTCAAGAGAGTTGTATGATTTATACTTGTTCGTGTAGACCCACTTGAAGCCAATAGGTTTCATTTCCAAATGGAGGGTCCACTAGCTTCCATGTTCCATTATTTATGAGAGCATCATACTCCTTTTTCATTAATTATTTTTATTCATCATGATAAGTGGCTTCTTGGAAGGAACTTGGTTCAAATTTAGTAGAAAATTCAATTCATGATCATATGAAACATCCATATCATCAACAAAATCATAATCATCTACATCACCTCCATTTTGTCTCATGGAACTTCTAGTTCCTATCTTTCCGAACTCATCAAGGTGAACATTTTCAAGTGTTTTGGTGAGCCATTTTGGGGTACCTTTCTAAGATGGTCTAAGTTGCTATGTTGATTGAGATGGCATTGCATCTAGATTTAGCCTTCCAATCCTCTCAATCACATCACTTAAAGGGTCTTCCTGATTTGAAGGAGTGGTAAAAACTACATGAGGGGGAGACAGTGCTTCAAAAGAAGATTCCATAGATTGATCCAAGGTATGAATTCCCTCTTCAAGATGTGGAATCTCATTATCAAATTTATAATAAGTTTTCTCATAGCTAAATCTATCCAAACAATCAAGCTGATGCTCAACAATATTGTTAGTCTTTGAAGATTCAAGAAAAAACACATCTCTAAACAATATAAACTTATTATTTACCTCTTCGCAAATATGATATGCTTTGATGGTATATGAATTCCCGAATAATATGCACTTTCAACTCCTTTCATCAAGGTTGATTCTTTGTTCCTTACGAATCAAGGCATAGCAGGTGGAACCAAAAATCCTAAAATACATTATCAAAGGAATGTGGCCATACCACATTTCATAAGGAGTCTTGTTTTTTAGAACATGAGATGGACATCTATTTTTTATATATACCACACATAAAACTACATCAGCCCAAAACATTAGCTTTACATTTCTTAAAATCATTGAGTGAAGCATATTAAAGATACTCATGTTCATTCTTTCAGTAGCACCATTTTGTTGAGGATTGTAAAGAACAAGAGTTTGATGTTGAATCCCATGTCGGCAAAGATAATTTCCATTACCAATATGAAAAGATCCAATATGTGATTGTGCATCATTTTCAATCTATGCATGAAATTTTTTGAAAGTTTCAAACGTTTATAATTTGATTTTTATAGTATACCCAAAATATCTTGGTGTAATAATCAATAAAAATAATCATATATTTATTTCCATTTGCAAAAGGAATAGGTATAGGGCCACACAAATTAGAATGGATAAGTTAAAGCTTTCTACTTGCTCTGGAAAAATAATCATGAAATGGTTGTTTGTTATGTTTTCCTAGAATACAAGCATCATGTTGTTTCAATTTCCTTGGAATAGTTGGAAAAATAGAAACACCATTCTTTTCAACAAACAAAGATTGTCATAATTAAGATGTACAAATATTTCATGCCATAGAAGACTGGATGGCAATGTTCCTTCATTGTACTACAAAGTTTTGCGCATGAGCAGATGTTCCTTGCAGTTTCAGCAGTGTTTCCTCCTCTATTCTGGTCATGACAATTGTGTTTTCTAATGTTTTTTCTTATCTCAACTTTGTTTTCAAACATATGAATGGAGTGTCCTTGCTAGAAAATGTGAAAAAGGGACAAAAAATTTCTCCATAGTTGTTATAGACATTTTTGTGCCTTACAGCCTCGAGCACGAAATGTCCATAATCTAAGGGATCCAAAGTCCCTAAACATGTTGTTCCTACCCCTAGAGGAACAAGGTAAACCAACCACAGCAATTCACAGAAGTTATCCACCTGAAAACACTCAAAAACAAGCCAATTCTGGATCATGTCAACTGCTCCACTGAGCATCTGCGCTGAATGTCAACTGCTCCACTGTCTACCTGCGTTGAATGTCAACTCCAACAAAGGCTACCTGCGCTGAGCGTAATTGGACAAGTGGCAGGCTCATTCCTCAATGTGTCAATGCCCAGGAAGCTTCCAAAATGACACTTGCATCAAGGAATTCGACTGTTGATGAGTAAGAGGTTCCAAATCTCCAAGTGGAAGCAAGAACCTCCAAGTGGACTCAAGAACTGAGAGAGGGAGAGGACACTAGTCAGATCTCAAGCTGACTCATCCTCTCTCCAAATATCTATATATGGATCTCACCTCCATGAGATCTAAATGCTGGAATTTTGTTATTGCAAAGAATTGTTGTTGGTTTGAGACTGGAAACATTGGGTGTTTAATGCTTTGAAGGGAGCTGAAGAAGGAATTCCATTCTGCTGGGAAGGAGATGCTGGATTGGATCCCTCTGGGTTGTATCTCTTCCTGAACCCTGTTACTTATCAATAAAGCTATCTTGGTTTGCTCCTATATGCTGGTGTATTTGTATGATTGCATTAGTGTATTTGATTTACTTCTAATCCTGAATCATTTATGAATATGAATATATGCCTTTGTGTTGTGTTCTTCTCTTGTCGCAAGTAGCTGTTCTCTTGTCACAGGTAGTTGTTCTCTTGTGATCTCGTGGGAATCAAGTAGCTGTTCTCTTGAGCAAGCGAGGAGGCAAGTAGTTGTGAACACCCAAAGGGAAGAGGATCTAGATCGAGGGACAAACGGAAGACAACGGTAAGTCTATCGATCTCCCCTCTTTCACCTTTCATAAAGGAAGAAACCAGTGTAGCTGTATTCGTTTGTTGCTAAGGCACTATCACACCTTAGGTGGATAGGATCGTCCTGCATAGGCATTTTTCCCCACAACAAATTGGCGACTCCGCTGGGGAGAGCTTGTTTATTCATTTCATTTGTGTTTCCGTCATTTTTGTTTACTTCATAGACTTGACAGCAACTATCGAACTGCATCTTTCCCGGATACAAAGTAGAAAGTTGCTGCTTTGATCCATTTGTTGGACTTGTCTATGATCTAAACAATGGATCCACAAATGATTTGATGATCCTTTGTGATAGTCTTTAGTACCCTCTCAAAGCATCCCTCTGTTTATACCTTGCTTGTGTTTCTGATTTGGCCTGAAACAGTTGATTTTTGAGCATTTTATGACCCAGAACCCAGGGGAAACGAGAGTTTCTCCTTCAGCGCAACTGCTGTGAAGGCAGTATGCATTTCAACGCAGGTCCCGTGTGGGCTACCTGCGCTGAATGTCAAATCCTCAGTGTTGAGGTTGCGCTGAACCAGTTTTGCTTTGTGCAGCTGGGGTTCTCTGCTGTCTGTTGCCCTGTTTTGATCTCTGTTTTTTGCAGCCTTTAACCAGCATAGGTACCAGTCAGATAACTTCTTTTATTTGCTTAGATTCCGCCTCCTTTTGTACAAAAAGACTGTGAATGTTTTTATGTGTTTGTGGCGTCATTTACAGTTTTCCTTTGCATGAGTAAAGTAGTCATCCTGTAGCCTTTGATTCAGATCTGATTGACTGTGATCTTAGGAGAGAGTTCATTGGCTGTTTACAGTTGATTATCATTTGCTTTTGCTTATTGGTTTGAGTTTGTCTCTTTTAAGTGTCGAAACAAGTATTCATTTCGAAAGTCGCAAAGTGATTGTAATCTCTTCTACCCTTGTTGTTTTCGAAAAAGTAAACTTGTTTGTATCTGTCATTTAAAAGCAAATTCAAAGTTGTACAAAAAGCTTTCTTTGTAGGCATCTATACTAAGAAAGTGGAAAACAAACACCTGCATTGTGCATTTGCATTTTGATAAGTTTGCATGATTGATTTAGGAAAGAGTGCATTAGAGTGTGCTGATTGCTCTTTGAGAAAAGATAGTGTCTTTCTTTTCCCTTAGTAGCTAGGATTTTCAAAGTTGAAAAGATAATAAAGCTTGCTTATCATCTTAGACTGCATTTAGGAATTGTACCATACATCTCATGGTGATCCTGAAAGGCAAACTTCTAAAAAGATCAACTTAAAATAAACTGAATGAACCTAACAACGCTTTGCAACATAACGCACAACATAGAGGTCTAGGCTAGAGACGTGTTCCGACGTCGTTAAGCCTAGTGACTGTCGATCTCATGGAAGGTGGGTGATTCCTCCTGAGGGACGATAGCGCTAGTACGGATTGTGCTCCCACGTACCGTCGCGTATATATTGGGAGACCCCTATAGGCATATATCCTTTATCCTTAGGAAGCCGTGTTGGCCGCCCTACTGATCGCAATGCACTGAACACAACATTCAGGAAGATCGACCGCCCGTACCTTAAAAAGTATTCTGCGGTTTTGCGAAAAGTTTGGCACACCCTCTACCTAGAACTCCAGAGTAGTTTCTTTTGGCCTTTTTCAGACTCTATAACAGAAAAAGTCCATTCGAGCATTTGTCACTTCGGGCTCGTTAAAACATCGAAGGAGACTAGAGTCATCTTTAGCTTTTTCTCGACTCTTTAAAACTGAAAAAGCAAGTTGTGTCTAAGCGTCGTTAAAATTTATTTTAAACGGAATAATCATCACCATTCCCTCGTTGGTCTTCGAAGTTAGTCTCTTTTCATCGCAAGTTCTTGTAGAATCGCTAGAAAATCTTTTGGATAGACTAAATATGTCTGAACAACCGTCGACATCTAGGACTGTGTCATCCGACACAGCAGCAGCAGAACCTCCTGCTGCTACTCCAACGATGTTCAATGGTATACCATCTGTCCCGGCAAGTTATCAACAACAAGCCGGAGTCCCATCAGGGACTGCTTCGACAACATGGTTAGTTCCTATTTCTTCATCCGGATTATCATCTGGTATTTCTTACGTTGAAACTCAACAAATTGATCCAATGTGTCTTCAAAGGCCAATCTGCCCTTTAAGTACTGGATTGCCACCATATGGAGGGCAGTATGCCTTTTCATTGTTCCCTCCCGGAGAACAACCATATGGGAGTTTACAACAAAGTTCAGGTCAAACTGGAATTACATCCAGCGGTTGGGTACCAATACTGCCTCAGCAACCAAGGGTTGCATATTCAATGCAACCTGTCCACCCTGTGTCGAATATTCCCACTATACCTGGTATGGTGATTATGTCGCAAGTACAAGCGCTACCTGTTGTATGTCAACCCCAAGTTTCTCAGGTTGCGATACAACAGCCTCTTGTCTCAACGACTCAATCACAACCTCAGGTTAGTGCCTCCTTATCTGGAGTGACTCAGGATCAAACAAGTACTGTGACTCCTCATCTTGGTCAATCATCCAGTATTGGTCAACAGCAAATGGTTCAACAACCAGAGTTGGTTCAAACTCAACAACCCCCATTCCAGCAATCATATCAAGGACCTGAGCAACAAGTCTTTGTAAGTAATGGGCAATCGCATTTCCAAAGCGGTTATCAACAACCATATTATAATGGTTATGCCCATCAACCTTGTCAAAGTTGCCAACATCAAATACATTATGCTGGTATGCAAAGACCCACTGCTCAGGCAATTCCATCTAGTCCTGGGTATGCTTCGCCTAACCTGAATCAACAGTTGCCCTTTGTAGCAACTCTAGAATTACCAGATCTAAACCGGCTGACGAATGATCCAATTGCTTATGCCCCTTGGTGGCCAGCGATTCCGCATAAACTTCCATCAGATATTCCTAAATTTAATGGAAATCCAGGTGAAGATCCGTCGAATCATGTGATGACATTTCATCTGTGGTGTTCATCAAACACCCTAAACGATGATTCGATTAGGCTTCGCCTTTTTCAGAGGACGTTAACTGGTCCAGCGGCAAAATGGTATATTGAATTGCCTAGAGCTTCGTTCGACAATTTCAGTACCTTAGCCACGACTTTCTTAACCCATTTTCAATTGCCGATAAGGTATGAAACGGGAACGGAAATCTTAACCAACTTCAAACAGACAACGGCCACTCACATATCTGATCATATACATGAGTGGCGACGTCGTCGTAGGATGGTAAAAACGTACGTTCCCGATCAGCTATTAGCTGAATGGTTTATCAAGTCGTTACTTCCTGCTATAACGGAAGATGTGGCAAAGGGGGGAGTCGTAACGGAAGAGTAAGTTATCGCTCATGCGTAATATCTGGACTTGGTCTATACTCAGTCTGGCACGCTCTACGACAAAATACCTGACGCCCCTAGACCAGAATTCTCAATTCCTCCTCCTCCTAAATCAAACAATGACTCTCACGCCGGCGATGGCGTGATTGGCAAAACAGATACGAAATCGACAAAGGCTACATCTAAAAAGGCACGTAAGATTTCTAGTCAAAATGCAAATGAGGAACTTCTTGCCTCGGAAGTAAATGTCATGTCGACCGACAAGGGCAAACAACTGAAGCAACCAGGGGGCAAGAAGAAAAAGAAAGGGAGAAAAAGGAAACCCCCTGCGGGGTGTCATATATGCGATGAGGATCATTGGACGAGAGATTGTCCACATATAGCTGAAGTTAAGAAACTCTTTAAGAGTTCAAAAACCCCAGCGGTATTGACTGATCCGTTTCCAAGCCCGGGAACCAAACTGGTTGCTAATCAAAATGCTTCCCGATCCCAAGTGCTTATGTTGTCTGTCTCAAAGCAGCAAAATGATGCTTTGACAAGGAATAAAGATTACGGGAATCCACAGCTGTCGAATAACAAGGCTAATGAACAACCTAGTAGTTCGACGACAACTTTGACCGAAGTTGTGCCACCCATCATTCCTGAACCAATGATAAAGTCGCCAAAGGGAGTAGTACACAAATCGACATTTAATCCTCGTGCCAAAGTAGCACAGAATTATAATATAGTAGAGGACCTGGCCCAATCGCCGTCTGCTATGTCGACACTTGAGGTACCGCAAAATTGCCCCTCCCAAGAGCAAGCTTTATTATCAGCAATAGGTGGGATTGGCCCAATGGATTCCAATCTTGTGGCCTTTGATCATAAAGGATATGACCCTCAATTACCAGCTCAACTAGCTTTCCTTATTCAAGTGAAAGCCCTCAACAAAACTGTTCATCGAACAATTATTGATGAGGGGGCATCTACATGTCTTATGTCGATGAGTTGCTGGAGAAATTTAGGCTCACCACCCTTGTCGAAATCGTCAACGATGTTAAAAGCATTTGATGGACGATCATACACTCCATACGGGATTTTAAGAAACTTGCAAGTTGAACTGGGGGGAAAAACAGTAGAAGTTGATGTTGAAGTAATCGATGGAAACCTCGATTACAACATCCTACTGGGAAGGCCCTGGATATATGCCATGGCCGCAGTTGTGTCGACCTACTTCAGGAAGATTGCATTTCCCTTTCAAGGAGGAATTACAGTCGTCGACCAACAAACTTTCCTCCCCGACAGTTCACAAGTTACGAGAAGCATTCCAATGATCCATGGAAGCAATCATTCGCTTCAAAATATTGGAGTAGGTCTCCTAAAAGACCCTGCCTTAATGGGTACTTTTGCCCTACCGCCTACAAGTAATCTGGCGGAAGTGGCCACAGTGGAAACCTACAATATGAAATCTTCTATATCTAATGGATTCGGAAGATTCCTAAACATTTTGTCAGCGTGGATCATCGCCCTAATGGAAATACTGTAAATACAGTAGGCTCCGAGGACGGTTCTTATCTCGTGTCAACCTCGTTAAAAAATGAAACAAGGAGTCATGAGGATAGTTCTTTTACTATGTCAACCTCATTAAAAAATGAAACAAATCCCCTTTTCAAATCTCAAAGGTAAACCTTCATTCCAACCACCAAGTTGAATGCAATGAAGCTTGGGGGGCATGCACCTCGATTTGGGTCGAGGTTCTGCGAGTATGAGAAATATGATGGTGGTGATATATTCTTAGGGGTCGATAGGAAAGCTAGAATTGTTGCTCGCATAAAATTCAAGTTGAAGTTGCAAGGTGGAATGATTAGAACACTTTCAGGTGTTCTGCATATTCCTGCATTAGCCATAAATCTGATTTCTATAAGAACGCTGGATGATGCAGGTGTAAAAATAGTGTTCGAGAAAGATACCTGCAAGATGGTTCGAGGAGCACCGGTATTGATGTGGGGAGTTTGGATTGGAAATTTGTACAAGCTGCAAGGTAGCACTGTTATTGATGGGTGCAAAATTTCTATGGTTCCTAAAAGTGGAAGAGAAAATCTAGTGGTCTCTGGAGAAAAGACCATGCGATGGCATCAAAGGCTTGGACATATTGGAGAGAATGGCCTTCGAATACTTCATGGTAAAGGTATGGTAGAAGGTATGTCTAATAGCTCTCTGGATTTTGATCTTTGTGAAAATTGTGTATATGGGGAGAAGAATCGGGTGAGTTTCCCCTCTAGTGGTAAAAGGTGAAACAAATATTAGAGCTTGTGCACAGTGCTGTGTTTGGACCTGTGTCGGTTCCATCACTAGGTAAGTATGTGTACTATGTATCATTTATAGATGACTTCTCAAGGAATACATGGATATATTTTCTCAAGAATAAATATGAAGTCTTTGACAGGTTTAAAAAATTTAAGGCTCTCGTGGAAAATCAGATAGAGAAGAAGATAAAGGTGTTGAGGACAGATAACGGTGGAGAGTTTTGCAAGAAGGAATTTGAAGAATTCTGTAAGAAGTGTGGTATAGCACAACAGAAGACTACTCCATACACAACTGAGAAAAATGGAGTTGCAGAAAGAATGAACAAGACATTGATGGAAAAGGCAAGAAACATGCTTAGTGATGTCAGTTTAGGATAGGAATTTTGGGCATAGGCGGTGGAGACTGCATGTTACCTGGTCAACAGATCACCTTCATCAACGTTGGAGGATAAGACTCCATAAGAGGTATGGATTGGTAATAAACCCTCTCTTTCACATCTGAGGGTATTTTGATGTGATTCATATGTACATGTTCTAAAGGAGAAAATAAAAATGTTGGATAGTAAATCTAAAACATGCATCTTTATTGTGTATAACAATGGTTTAAAAGGTTATAAGCTTTGGAACTCAGTAACAAGGAAGGTTGTGTACAGCCGAGATGTGGCGTTTAGAGAGGTGAAAGATTTTATTAAACATGAATTCCTACCAAAGGAACCTGAGAAGATAGAGTTTGAGCTAAAGGAGGAAGAATCAGACTCTACAACAGAAGAGAAATCAGAGGATGAAGAGCCACAAACTTCGATTGTGAGAAGATCGGTTTGAGAAAGAAGGTAGCCAGAAATCTGTTTTTTGTTCAAATTTTGCTTTATCTATTACTGATAATGATCCCAGAACTGTGAAGGAAGCAGTAGATTCAGATGATGGCAAACTCTAGAAAGAGGCCGTGGTTGATGAAATGGCATCTTTGCACAAAAATGAGGCTTGGGATCCAGTGGAGTTGTTGGCTGGAAGGAAACCCATTGGCAACAAATGGGTGTTCAAGAAGAAGATGAACGTAGAAGGAAAGGTGGATAAATACAAAGCTCGGTCGGTAGTGTTAGAGTCAGTATTTTCATACTTCCATTAGTGATCAAAATTCCTCTTTTATATCATATTAGTGTCCCATGCTGAAAATTTTTATCATTCCACCTAAGTCATCATGTAAAAATTTACTCGTTGATGGTAGCCCAAGTTAAAACCCCATCCCCTCTCAAAAATCAAAATTTGATGGCCCACCTTCATGTGTTTTGCTGAGCATACATTGACTATAAAAGCTCATTTCATCATGTTTTGTGTCAGTCAAGTCCACCTGAAGTCCAGTCATTCAAGGTCCCATTAGGTCTCTAGGTTTTATTTTCCAAGGTCTAATAAAACACCATTTCACTGCATAAGGCCAGCAAAGTATGAGAGTGAAGCAAACAATATCGCCTTTTCAGTTAAATAAGGGTTTATAAGCATGTAACCATGGTTGCTAAAGTTCCAAATTTGATTTTAAGCAAGAAATTCATTCCAGTTTGTAATTTCATTTCAAAAAGAGAGTTGCAATAATTTTATGTTTATCATATGTAATAAGTCACTATTCTTAGCTGTTTACTCAAACTCCATTGCCAATATCATCCAAACAAAAGTCAAAAGTGAAGATTTCCAAAGCTTCAGCATCATCCACCTGCAAAGAAAAAAGTCAGAAAGCAAATTATCAAAGGGGTCAAATGAAACATTCGAAAGTGGTTTTGAAAAGAAAAATATCAAACTCACTCACCTATAAAGGAATTCTTGCCTTCAAACTCTACTCCATTTGCCTCCTAACATTCATTGAGCAAACCCCAAGAGAATTTTTTCACAGTTCTAGGCGAAATCAGCAGAAACAGGGCAAGCACTATGCGTTTCCTTCTGGCGCTGCGCGTTCTCTTCTTGTGATGCGTGTTTCCTTAAGGCATTGCACGTTTTCCTGAGGCGTTGCACACTCTGTATTGGCGCTGCGCATTTGTCCAACAACGCTCCAGTCACCTCTTCAGCTCCTCCAAAGCACTTTCAACCTCAAATCAAGTAAGTAGCAGCTAAGGGATGTCCTTTTCCTCCTCCTCAAGTCAATTCCTAAGTGTTTGAAAGGTTTATTGAAGATTTGGTTTAATTGTTACATCTAAACCCTAGATTTCCCCCAAAAACTACCTTCCACTCTCATTCCCTTTTGCACACTTCCCTCCACCCTCCTTCCCTTTCCCTAAATCTTTATATCCCAGATACCCTCTAACCCTTTGTCCCAAAACCCTAAGTCCTAGGTGATACAACACTACCTAGGCTCCCAAACCCCTATATTGCAAACAAATTTCCCCATCCCCAAACTATCATACTACTACCCTATACCCCTCTCCAATACACATATCCCTTCACCCATCATCTTCATATTTACCCTTCCCCACTTACTATTCCCTAAAAACTACATTCCCCCTACCTTACACCTCCCTAGGGTTTGATACTAAAACAACATGGCAGAGGAGGAATATATACCACATAGTGAGGAAGAGGAAACAGATAGAGAAGAAGACAGGGAACAGAGGAGGCCACACAAAGGAGGCCAGATACACAGGTTTGAGCCCACAGATCTCAGGGAACTCTTAGCATCCCCTATGATTGTGACATCCTTCAAATGGCTAGGTTGTTATGATTTCTTTGAGCAAGTGCAGGGAATCCAACATCATCCTGAGTTGACTAAGCTCTTCATTTCTAAACTCTAAGACAACCAAGTCACTCTTACAGGTATAAATTTCACTTTGTCTACTGCCATTATATCAGCTACCACTGGGATCCCAGATGTTGGAGAAAAATGGTTTAAATAAGGGGATTTGGAGAGGCATTATTATGAGCCTTACATGAAACCAAGATACAGAAATGAAAGAAGGGGCTATTTTCCTTTTTCACATCTCCTTGACAGATATGCCCCAATGATGAAGATTATTATGAAATATTTTTCATGTGAAGGTAGATTCTCCAGAGTCTATTCTTATCATATCTGGCTCTTAATGCATTTCACTAGGGTAAAAATGCTCAATATACCCTACTATCTTTTCCGGAGTGTTGAGAAGATGGCCTACATTGCCCAAAAGAGGTAGTACAAAGATCAAATAAAGAGAATACTTCATCATTCCCTCATTAAAATCATAGTCCTTTACCATCTCAAGGAACTCAACATTGCATGGAGTACCTTCATAGCTAATCCCATATTCACTCATGCATCTACTGAAAATATTCAAAGCATCCCATCATCATCTCATCCATCCACCTCCATTCCTCCATCTCAGCCCATACATCATTCATCCTCATCTTATGAGTCAGCTACACCATCACCTCCATCATCACCATTTCATGAGCCTATTCAGTCACCTAGCAAAGATGAAGGCAGAGAGCAAGAGCACAACATGGTGAGATTAGCAAGCCTAAAAGGGTTGGTTTGGGTACACTGACACATACCTATTAGAGAGGGCATAGGCAAGTGTTTTCTCCACTGATTGTGGGAGGGACCTTGCTTTTTTCATCAGCAAAGCAGGTACAGAAGGGTAAGGAAAAAGTGACAGAGGCAGAAATCCAGCAGCAGCAGGAGGACCTCCATGAGACAGAGCAAGATTTTCACTTAGTTGACCTAAGTGAAAATTATGACAGTGAGAGAACATCCATTGCTCTCAAAGAGAAAGAAGCACTCATAAAGGAACTCCAGCTCAATTTGCAGAGGGAAAAATATATCATCACATACTATGAGCAAGAAAACAAGCAGTTAGAGACCAAACATGATCTCATGGAGATTCAGCTCATCAAAGCAAAGAGGGAGGTTGAAAAGGCTAAAGCCTGCCTTGATGAAGCATATGGAGAATACAGTGATCAGTTGGAGGAACAAGTGCTAAGAAAAATTCCAAGGACTAGAGGCCTAAAGAGAGCTTTGGAGCTAGAAAAATAAAAGGACACTGAGCTAGCTAATGAGCTTAGCAATTTTCCAAAATGGTAAATGAGAACCGCGATCAGTGGCTTGAGAGGATGAACACCCATCTTGAAAGCCTCTTAGACAAGGCCAAAAGAGACATTGACCTTCAAATAAGGATGGCAAAATATTATTGTCGAAGAAACCAAATAGCAAGGGCAAAGCTCAAAGCTGCTAGGGCAATAATTGAAGCCCTAACTCACCATGAGGAGAAGAAAAAGCTTGATATACATGTAGAGGCTTCACTCCATGCCTAGTCACCTCAGACATCAGCTTCTTGAACAATTTTGAAGACCCCTGGCTCAATTTTTGTCATCTAGCTTTTCCTGTCTTTTTAAGGCAATTTTTATATAAGCGGTTTGGTCAAACGCGCAATGCCTTAGGCACTACGCACTTTTTGGAGGCAATTTTTTGAGGAATGGCCACCACCATTGGATTCAGAAGGACCAAGACATCTAGGAAAACCATGTTTCCCTTCATGGAAAGCAAAACTGGTGGGTTAAAAAGGCATAAAACCACCTAAAAAACATGTTTCTGCCTCATTTCTAGACCAAGCACTGCGCATTTGAGTAGTCTTGGGAGAATGGAATTTTGGAGGGGAAAATCAAGCCCATTTTGAAAACCAAGGGCAATTTTGAAAATTACACAGGGTAAAATTTCCAATGAGTTATCCTGGGCTAAACTTGGACATCAAGAAGGCAAGTAAAAGTCAACTTGAAGATGGCGCTGCGTGTTTCACATTCAGCCCAGATTTTCACTGTTTCTCTCCAAATTGATTTTTACCTATGGGAAATTAGTGTTTTACTGATGTAATTGATAAGGATGATGTAATTATTATGTTTTTACTATTACCTAGGGTAAATACATTAGGTAAATGGCCTCTATGACTTGTAATGAATCGGTTTTCTTACGTTAGGGATGAGTCACTTTAACCACCCTACACTCTAGCTATCAGTTCAATTTTTGTTGCCACTGCTCCTCCTCTCATGGATTCGACCCCTAGGGCTAGGATGAGTTGGTTTGAGGCCTATATTATGTAATTTCTTAGTCATTCTATAGGTTGGACTCTATTGGATATTGTATTAGTGTTTCAGACTTTGGCATGGAATATATTGGATGAGTTGCAGCTATTTTGGTGGGATTCTTGTGGCATGGTATTTTGACATTGTTTCTTCTTCAGTTATGAATGTTTTGTACCCTTCACGATTCATTTCACTCTAAATATGTTTGATTTTCAAGGTGTGATAAGAAGAATTCATCTTGTATGCTCTGTTTTGGGAAAATCATCATAGATTGTTTCATTTCTTCAGTTTAAAAAGAATTCATGCTCTTCATGCTCTTTTTAGCACCTCACTGGTCTAAACCATCTCATCACTATACTACAAAGTGTTAAAGTAACTTGCCTACCTTGCCCCATCAGATGTCTGCAATTCTGATTCTCTTTTAACCTGACCTAGTTCATTCTCTAACCTAATTCACCCATCTAGTGACTACCTCAATCAAATCAAATCAAACAAACCCTGAGCTATTATATCTAGCCTAAACCTTATTCATCTAGCCCTCTTGGCTGTGATCCTATGGAGAGAGCCCTCTCTGGCTTGGTAGGGCTAGCTACCAAGTCAAAAGGTTGGTTTGTGGTTACCTCAGCTGCATTGTTCCTTAGCCTTGGAGATATGGAGGAGTGATAACAGGTAACAAAAGGTTATTCCTAGGTGCTGAGAATTGATTTTGGTGATATTTTTTCTCCTGTTGCCAAGGTAGCTTCTATTATATTACTTTTATCTGTTGTTGTTGGTTTTGATTTTGAGGTAGAACAGATGGATGTGAAGACAACATTTCTTCATGGGAATCTGGAAGAAGAGATCTAAATGAAGCAACGTGAAGAATTTGTGGTGAAGTGTAAGAAAGAACTGGTATGCAAGTTAAAAAAGTCTTTGTACGGGTTAAAACAGTCACCAATGATGTAATATAAAAAATTTGATACATTTATACGGGGACTTGGCTTCACCGGAAGCAAAGAAGATCAATGTGTGTATTCTAAATTAATTGGTGACCATGTTATTTATCTGGTCTTGTATGTGGATGATATGTTGCTTGTTGGAAATAACAAAGAAATTATATAGGATTTGAAGACCCAATTGTCCTCCAAATTCGACATGAAATATCTTGGTGCTGCAAACTATATTTTGGGCATGGAAATTAAAAGAGATTGGGCAAAGAGGAAGCTCTGGTTAACCTAGAGGAAGTATGTTGAGACAATACTGCAGAGGTTTAATATGCAAGATAGTAAACCGGTGAAGGTTCCTATTCATGTAGGTGTAAAGTTATCTGTTGAACAGTGTCCCAAGACACAAGAAGAGGAAGAGGACATGTCACGTGTTCCATATGCAAGTGTCATCGGTAGCCTCATGTATGTGATGGTTTGTACTAGACCAGACATTGCACATGCAGTGGGAGTATTGAGCAAGTTTATGTCAAAACCACGAAAGGAGCATTGGACAACAGTGAAGCGGGTTTTCAGATATTTGCATGGCACTATTGATTATGGTTTGTGCTACTAAGGAAGACCAGGATTGGATAGAGTTTTGGACATTCGTGGCTTTGTTGATGTAGACTGAGCTGGAGATCTGGATCAGAGAAGATCTACAAGTGGGTATGTGTTTAACCTATTTGGAGGTGCAGTCAGTTGGGTGAGTAAGAGACAATCTGTAGTGGCACTTTCAACTACAGAGGCAGAATACATGGTAGCCACTCATGCAAGCAAGGAAGAAGTTTGGTTGTAGAGATTGTGTTCAAGTATGGGGTTAGTACATCGAGCTATAAGGATAGACTGTGACAGACAAAGTGCGATTTTCTTGGCAAAGAACCCTCCTTATCATTCAAAGACAAAGCACGTTGATGTTCAGTATCACTTTGTGAGGGATATGGTAGAAGAGAAAAAGGTGTTGCTAGTAAAGGTGGACACTTTGAAGAATATTGCAGATGCATTGAAAAAATCTATGGATTCTAAGAAGTTCTCTTGGTGCAGAGAAACAATGGGCGTTGTAGGGATGGATCAATGACTAAGCTCTCCTGTGGCCCCTTGTGGAAAGAAAACAACAAGTGAGAGAATGTTAGGTTGTGTTATATTATTTCCACGACTAGCCCCAGTAGTCAAACCCTATATTAGGTGGGTGGACCTACCTATGGTTTTGTGCATGGATTTCGCAGATGGTTTTAGGCGCAATGGTTTTAGGTTCATGGTATTTTGTAGATCTGGTCAAGGGAACTACGCTTATGTTATAATCTAGGGTTAATGGATTGGGGTTTATGGATGCTTCGGCATGTATATATGTATTATAACATTGAAAGGAACATAATAAAAAAACAATCTGGTAGTCCCGGTTTTGGGATCCATGGGAAAATCTCTATGTATATTTGTTTTATGTGTTATGCTCTCGCCATTGTTTATTTTATGTTTTTAAAATTCGTATGCAGGTAATTTTTGTACGGGGTTAAAACCCACAAGTTTGACCTCATAACAAATTTTTAAACCAACCTCTATAGGACACATGGCAACCCTTGATTGGCCCACGTGGCCCTCCACTATTGGCCCATATACACAGTTAGCATAAAAACCACTAAAATATGCGTACCAATCACAATGAGACAAATGGAAAAAACTCATTGGCAAATAAAAATAAAAAATTTGGACCAATCAGGAGAGGCCATGTGGAAACCTGCCATTGGCCCAAAATGTCCAATCATCTATCCATTTTGCCAAAGTTTACTTGTTTAGCAATTCTATCAGAACATGATATCGGGATCATATGATATCAATTTTGAGTGAAATGAATTGCGTTGGATTCAGATCGTTGAGACCTATCTAGTTGTTCAGGTTTCGAGCTATGTCACATACTTTGAATTTTGAGCACTATTTTGATCCACCAGATCATTAGGTGTCTATCCCATTGTCCCTTCTTCAATACTCACCACTATCCTTAATCCTCAACTTGAATGGAATCCCATAAATGTGCCTATTTGTCGCATGAGGGTTTCTAGATAGCATATGTGCATTAGGATTACATGGAGCTACAACAAAGCACGTGTAGATGATCATAGAGAATAATGTAGATGAATGGGCACATCAAGCAACGGGAATGAGGGCTGCAAGACTGGTTAGAATGGAAAATCTAATAGGTTTGAGAGATAGATCTAGACAGTGATGTTTATGAGTAAGACTTGCTCTGATACCACTGTTAGGTTGTAGACTAGAAATTGAAAAGATAAAGTGTGAATGCATTCCATTAAACAAATATAATATTAATACAATGTTTTAACCATTTGGATTCATTTTCCCAAGTCTCTTGAACTCCCAATGACAGTTCAAATTCCATAGCATAAACCTAATGGATTAGGTGTCCAGCATTCCCACTTTAATTTGAAGGAGTGTATGTGAGTCCAAGTAGAGAGATTATGAAAATCGCTAATGTTGAATGTGATCTATGAATCAAGTGGTTTCAAACCCTTCTATTGTGATTTAAGGCTAACCACAAACTCTAGGACTCGACTCTAATGCTCAATGGTTCTTGACACTTCAAATGTGGTTTTAAATTTATGTCTTATGCTAATTGGAAGTCCTAACAAATGGTGATTTCAAGATGAGCACAAATTGTTGGAACTTGGCTCTAGCTCAATAGTGCTCGAAACATTTCCTAATGTCACTAGCAGTTGACGTCTTCTACGAACTGAAAGTGCTTGCAAATGGAAATTTGAAGATCACTACAAATTGATGTTAGTTTGAAGATTACTACAAATTGAATCATGATCATAGCCTTGACTCTAGCTAAGGCATGAGGCTTTAGATCTTACTGAGACTTAGGATCACTTGTGCATGTTTGATTGATAGGGCTTCAAAAATAGAAGCCTTGTTGTCAATCACTTATATCATTCTCCCCCTACCAAATATAAAGCAAGAAGATGACTATATTTCCACAATGCTCACATGAATGTAAATCAAAATCTATGATCCTCCCTAAGGTCCACTTGATGAAGGTGTCAACTTCTACCAAAAGATATAAAAAAATGTATGCCTTGAAAGTGAACACCATATATCAGCCCAATGGACCTAGTAGGGTTCATAATAACAATGCTCATTCTTAATAAGAACATTAAAGGCTAGTTATTCGAGAAAATTTCCTTATATCAACAAAGCATTTAATGCGATATACTAGTAACGAATGTTATATAATTTGAGATATATAGCATTATAACATTAAATATATAACGATAGTTATTATAGCCATCTCTGAATGGTTGCAAACTCTATTTATTGAAATTTACCAACTAGACTTCGAGCTTGGTTGCAAACATTTAATAGCATATAGCATACTCAACATGCAGAGCAACCAAATAAATGAGGTTGTAAGTATATATGCACTAGCAGATCCACCCCTGGCAAAAGGCTTATGGGATGAAAGAGGCATTGAAATCCCCCGTAACCTTTTCATTGTCGTTCAAGGCCAATGTGCACACAAGCCCTGCTATGCGTCTTGTTGGGGCCATGAGGCGATACCATCATAGAGTTGAAACTTGAGCACCACCAATTCATCCACTGACATTTTCACGACTCAATATGTCTCCCAATGGAGTTGAAACTTGAGCACCACCAATTCATCCATTGCCATTTTCACAACTCTAAGTATGTCTCCCAATATCATTAACTTTGCATTCTTCCACTTCCAATTGGAATGATTTTAACATCGCATTTCATCAATAAATCACTCAATTTTGGGGCATTAATGACTATGGGCGACCAATTCAAGGCTGCATTATTTTACTTAATATCCCAATTAATCAATAAATCACTCAAAATCGGGGCATTGGCGACTATTCAAGGAGGGATTCAGCAGTACCGCAAGAAAAATGAACAATCAATCACTCTCGTATTCTATCTTAAAGGAAAAACAAGGGAGAAGAGAGAGAAAAAACAAATCGCCGAAATGCCCAACTCTGCATCTAATTTGCACTAAGGCATGGATGAGATAATCCGACAAGAGCTCGCTATGAAGGCTTCAGAAGGGCTTCTCTATGTCCTCCATGGCTTTCTTCAACAAAAACACCATTTCTGTTGGGATATCTACAATGCATTCCACAATGAGAATGAGCAAGGCACAAATCTGAAAAGCCCACCATTGATAGCACACAAATGAAGAGAGATTGATAAGCATGTGATACATTATTCATTAGTATTATAAACATAAATACATCATTACATTGACTTTGGTTTCATCTTCCAAGTGGTCTCTTGAACTCCCTATGGTTCTTCGTCTTCAATTGTGGCTTTTCACCTTCCTCTCAAGTGAATAATATGAATCCTAAGAATTATATTTCCAACATTTTTAACATTCATATGTAATGTTTTATAAGGTGTAAGGCTGGCCACTTGTAAGATGACATGGAGTTTCTATTTGGCCAGGGCTCTTATAATTCTAAGAGTTATAATTCTAAGAGTTATGCTCTGATCAATGTATATTTTGGTGGCACCATGATGAAACTTAAAATTACACAATGATGCTAGCTTCGGCACAGCATCTTTTGATTTCATACAAAGTTATGTTCAGAAGAAAAATATATTCTACTCAATCAATTGAACCAGGTTTGTCGCATTATTACAAGTCAAGTATTGTAAAGCCCAGTTTGGTAACGTCCGTGTGCCACACTCATATATATATTAAATTATAAAGTTTATAGTTTATAAACCAAAAATATTTATCTTAAATCAGAAACTTTATAGCTTAAATTTGTTTTTTTCTAAATGGTCTCTCTGTGCTGCACAAATCCAAAATAAAATTGAATCTACACTAAGTTTTAAATCCAACATTAAAAATGAACACGAAACAAAATCTATCTACCACTGCTTCAAAGTCGTTCTAATTAAGGAAAAATTGTTCTTAAAGAACAGAGCATCGGAAGGCCAACTATGGACTCAATAGACTTCTTTGCCAAGAAGTACATAGATGGATTCTAGAGTGTGGCTAAATACCTGAAGTGGCAGAGGTCAACCTCAGATGTTTTTAATTAATGTTCTAGTTCATTGGTAGTGGTTAGGCTCAGGGGCAGCCAGTTGCCCAGAACCCATCAGAAATTTTCAAATCCTCTCAAAACAATTTCGATGATATGGAATGTAGTCTGATCAAAGACATTCCATAACCTGTGCGTAGCAGGTTCACTGAATATTACATCTTGTCTCTGTTGCTACTACATCATGTTACCATTTATAAAGTGCCAACTTCTCTTTACTGTGACTATTTTCCATGACAGATCTGGAGTGGCACCATCTTTTCTTTGGACCAGTGTCGGAGAAGTCCTGCATTGAACTGATGAAGTACAGTAGTAATCCTCAGTATGAAGCTCAAAAATCAGTTATCTTGAATTTTAAAGTTCATTTTTTCTCTTTGCAACTACAGTAATCTATCTGGTATGTTCTCAGTCGGCTAGATGCTTTGATAGTAAGGGATTATTTCCCTTCTCTGTGTTGAATTATGTTGAATTTTCTAACTATGATCGGTCTTCATAAACGTATATTTTCATCATTTAATTTTCTAACTATGATCGGTCTTCATAACTTATATGTTCATCATTTATGTATTTATTATAAGCATGTTCTTCATGCTAGTGTCAAAAAGAAATTATTAAAGCATGTTATTCGTGTTCAAAAGAAAAATATATGATTTGTGTTTGTCAAAGAAAATTATAAGCATGTTCTTCACACTAGTGTCAAAAAGAAATTATTAAAGCATGTTATTCGTGTTCAAAAGAAAATTATATTATTTGTGTTTGTCAAGAAAATTATATTATTTGTGTTTGTCAAAGAAAATTAGAAGGCTTGTTCTTCAAAACCTTCCCAAAGAGAAAATTTGAATTTGTATTGTGTCATGGCTCCACAAGATGACCAAGCCGGCCCCTCCTGTTCAAGTCGGCCTGGCCCCTTGGAGGCACCCATTCTACCCTCCTAGATGACTATATATAAGCATTCATTCCTCCTCCATGAGACACAGAATTTGTCTCACACACAAGAAAAATACATCTGCTCCCAAGTGAAGGAAAGAAACTGAATTCAAACAGATGTTGACTGAGTCAAAGGAGGAAAGAAAGAAGCTCGCACGTGAGGAAGAATTCTTTGCTGCAGCTCACACGTGTAGAAAGAACAGGCTGAATTTTCTGTGGTGACTTTTCTCTGATCTGGCCGAACTTCTGTGGAGAGAGAAGGCCACATTTTGGCCTCCAATTGCAGCCCTAGACCTTGACCGAGTTTGACTTGAACAAGTCTTGGAGGATGGTTGACTTGGCAACTTGGTGGTTTGTTGGTCTTGTTGTTCAGTTTGTCTATCATCTTGACTTGGATGTCTCTTTTGTTGATTGTTGGGTTTTCCCCGAAGTGGGTTTTCCCAGGTTAAACTTTGTGTCGACTCTTGTGCTTTGTGATTGCTACTTGCTTCTTCTTGTATGGTTGAATTTATGAAGTATAATTGCTTGATGAAGAAATTGTAAATGCTAAAAGAAGATATATAACATCACAAGCAATTATCATTTTCATAAATAATTGTTAGTCTACATTGCACTTGGATTTTCAACATGGTATTAGAGGTTTGGTGAAGAAAGGAAGTTGAAGATCACTCCTTGCAGACCCTCTCTCGCTCGAGTACAAGTATCTTTCTTGTTGGTCTACCTATGTCCAAAAATTATGAGCAAATGGTTCCCTCTTGCAAGGAAGGAAACAAACTTGATGGAGCATCAAACTTCAAAGCATGGAAGAAGAGGATTGATCTTGTCCTAGAAGAACATAAAGTTTGACATATGAAGATAATGATGAAGAGGAAGTGAAGCTTAGGAAGGGTGAAATCAATGCTCAAAGAATTCTATTTGAATCTCTCAAGGAACATTTAATCCTATTTCTTTCAGAATTGGTTACATGAAAGGAAGTCTATGATACTCTTATTAATTTGTACTCGATCAACAACATTGGTCAAAAGATGTCTTTAAGGAGTCAACTCCATGATACTAAGATGTCAAAAGATGACCCTGTGACCTCCTACTTCATGAAGATAGCACACATAAGAGATCACATCCAAAGCATTGGTGAAGTCATTTCTGAATTTGAATTGATTACTACAGTGATCAATGGACTACCAAAATTATGGGATGCATTTTCTGTTGGCATCTATGCTAGAATGGATATCCCAAGTTTTGAAGAATTGTGGATGTCTTGTACTCGAGAGGAATCTAGTATTATATCTAAAGGAAAAATCCAAAAACCTGATGAAGGAGAATCTCAAGCTTTCGCTACAAGATCTTGAAGGAATAATGGAAAAAAGAAGTTTGACTCTCAAAATAAAAAATAAAAAATAAAAAATGCAGGTAAAAGACCCCATCCACAAGGAAAGAGAGGCATGTCTAAAGTCCAATGTTATGGATGTCACAAATTTCGACATTATAGAAATAATGTCCTGAAGCATCAAAGGATAAGAAGAGAAAGGGCAGACATCATGCATCTACAGTAGATGATGAGGAACAACCGAAGAAAGTCAAGGATGAAAGTCACAAAGTTTTCTATTACTTTTTTGCTCTTACAGGTTCTGTTGAAGATGATGATACGTGGGTGATTGATAGTAGTGAATCAAGACATATGATAGGAGAATGTGACCATCTCTCAAGTCTATCAAAAGAAAATTCATCACACAAGGTAGAACTTGGAGACAAGAACAGTTATCCTGTTGAAGGCATTGGATCTACATCTATCAAGTTGGAGTCAGGAGAGAACGTACATCTCAACAACATACTTTATGTACCAGGTTTGAAAAAGAATTTGCTTTCCGTTTCATGTTTAGAAGATAAAGGTGACAAAGTAGCATTTATTGATGGCAAAGTAATTGTGTGGCCTAAAGGCTCTAGTATAGAAAATGTTAAAACCATTGGTAGTCGTGAAAGAAGGTTGTATAGACTTTTAAGTCAACCTTCTCAAGCTTAACACACAATGATATCAATCCATGTGAATTGTGGCATAGAAGGTATACCCATCTTCATTACAAAGCTTTGCCTTCTTTGAATCAAATGATTTCACGCATGCCCAAGTTGCAGATAGATCATGAAGGAGTATGCAAAGGGTGTACTCTTGGAAAGAATGTCACAAAATCATTCCCTAGCAATGATAGTAGGTCCAAAGAAATTTTGAATCTAATCCATTATGATATGTGTGGTCCCATATCTTTGAAATCTCTCAGTGGCTCTCTATATTATGTGACCTTTATTGATGACTATTCATGAAAGACATGGATCTATTTCATGAAGACCAAAGATGAAGTATTCAAGAAGTTCCAAGAATTCAAGGCCGAAGTCAAAAATCTATCAGGGAAGAAGATCAAGATGCTAAGATTTGATAATGGAGGGGAATACACTTCAAAAGAACTTGTTGCATTATGTAAAGGAGCTAGGATTAAAAGGGATTTGATAGTTCCCTATAATCCACAAAAAATGGAGTAACTGAAAGGAAAAATAGGTCTATTGAAGAATTTTTCAAGGCTATGATACATGATCAAGACCTTCCCAAGTTCTTATGGGGAGAAGCGTCCATCGCAATTGTGTACATTCAAAATAGAAGTCCTCTTAGAATTCTAGAAGACATGACTCCTGAAGAAGCATTCACTGGTCAAAACCAAAGGTTGATCATTTAAGAATCTTCGGTTACCCTGTCTACATTCACATAACTAAGGGCAAGAGGAAGAAGCTTGACCCTTCAAGAAACAAGGGAATCATTGTTGGTATAGTCAATCATCAAAATCCTATAGAATCTACATCCACGGACAATGTCAAATTAAAGTAAGCTGAGATGTCACTTTTGATGAGAATGTTGCTTTCAAGAAGTCCAAAGAACTCTCCGTGGAATTTGATGATGATGAAGAACTTGAATCTCCAAAGGAAGAGAGTCCAAGGCATTCCCATCCTTCAGAACCACATGTTGATCATCAAGAAGAACAAGAAGGGCCAAGTCAACCTATGGACCCCATTATTGTCACTGAAATTAAGAAGAGACCAATGTGACTTAGAGCTAGATATGTGTGGTCCCATATCTATGAAATCTCTTAGTGTCTCTCTATATTATGTGACCTTTATTGATGACTACTCACGAAAGACATGGATCTATTTCATGAAGACTAAAGATGAAGTATTCAAGAAATTCCAAGAATTCAAGGCCGAGGTCAAAAATCTATTAGGGAAGAAAGGTCAAGACTCTAAGATTTGATAATGGAGGGGAATACACTTAAAAAGGAACTTGTTGCATTGTGTAAAGGAGCTAGGATTAGAAGGGAGTTTATAGTTCTCTATAATCCACAAAAAACGGAGTAATTGAAAGGAAAAAAAGATCTATTGAAGAATTTGTCAAGGCTATGCTACATGATCAAGACCTTCCCAAGTTCTTATGGGGAGAAGCATCCATGGCGGTTGTATACATTCAAAATAGAGGTCCTCACATAATTCTAGAAGACATGACTCCTGAAGAAGCATTCACTGGTCAAAACCAAAGATTGATCATTTAAGGATCTTTGGTTACCATGTATACATTCACATTCTTAAGGGCAAGAGGAAGAAGCTTGACCCTTCAGGAAAAAATGGAATATTTGTTGGGTATAGTCAATCATCAAAAGCCTATAGAATCTACATCCAAGGACAACGTCAAATTACAGTAAGTTGAGATGTCACTTTTGATGAGAATGTTGCTTTCAAGAAGTCCAAAGAAATCCCCATGGACTTTGATGATGATGAAGAACTTGAATCTCCAAAGGAAGAGATTCCAAGTCATTCCCATCCTTTAGAACCACCAGATGATCATCAAGAAGAACAAGAAGGACCAAGTCAACCTATGGACCCCATTATTGTCACTGAAATCAAGCAGAGACTAGTGTGGCTTAGATCTACTCTACAAGAAGCAGAAGGACATGCAGCTCCTCATGGCACATTTAGAGAAAGAAAGAAACCAAAGAAGCATTTTAGCTATGCAGCGCTGATGACTAAGCTCGTCAATTCTTAACCTTCTACTTATGAAGAAGAAGCAAGTCAACAAGCTTGGAGGGACGCAATGATGCAAGAGTATCAATTAATTATAAAAAATGGTGTATGGGAGATTATAACAAGGCCAAAAGGGGAGTCACTTGTGACCTCCAAATGGATATATAAGATTAAGCATGTAGCAGATAGAAGCATTGACAAATGCAAGGCTAGATTTGTGGCTAGAGGATTCTCCCAAAAAGAGGGAGAAGACTATGACAAGACCTTTACTCTAACTATCAAGTACACAACAATGAGATCTCTTGTTTTTATTGTAGCTTCTATGGGATGGAATATACATGAGATGAACGTGAAGACAACTTTCCTCATTAGAGTAATTGATGAAGAGGTGTACATAGAACAACCTCAAGGGTTTGATGTTCATGGGAAAGAGTCTCATGGGTGCAGATTGACAAAATCCTTGTATGGATTGAAGCAAGCACCTAGAGCATGGTATTCTCAAATTGATGTTTGTTCGACAAGGTTTCGTTTCATCAAAAGTGATGTTGATCCAAACTTATACATCAAGGTTGTAAATAATGAGCTTGTGGTTTTATTGCTATATGTGGATGACTTATTTATGACAAGTGTGAAGCATCTCATTCTTCAGGAGAAGAGGGAGATGGTCGTTGAATTTGATATGACGGATCTTGGATTAATGCACTATTATTTGGGACTAGAAGTTTGGATGAAATCTTACTTAATCAAGGGAAATATGTTATCAAAATCCTCCAGAAGTTTGACATTATGGATTGTAAAGCTATGGCAACTCCTATGATAACAAATTTGATGAAGTTGAGTTTTGATTCTAATCTTGTTAATCCATCTATGTACCAACAGTTGATTTTTCATACTAGGTCGGACATTTGCTTCGCTGTGAACATGTTGAGCCAGTGTCAGATGGAACCTAAACATGATCATTGGATTGCAGCAAAGCATGTATTGAGATATATTCATGGTATTGTTGATTATCTCTTAAGATATGTTGCAATCAATGAGATTCGGCTGTAGGGATACTCCGACTCTAATTGGGTTGGAAGTGTTGTAGACGAGAAAAGTACCGCTGGTGGTTATTTCAGTTTGGGCTCTGTTATGGTTTCTTGGATGAGCAGGAATCATGCCTCTGTTGCACTCACCAGTGCAGAAGCAAAATATATGGTAGCTTGTGTAGTTTGTTGTGAAGCAATTTGGCTTCATAAATTGCTTGCAAGTTTATTTGATGAGGTATTGGAATCGACCAAGATATATTGTGACAATCAAAGTTGTATAAAACTTTCAAAGAACCATGTCTTCCATGGAAGGTCGAAGTACATTGGAATCAAGTACCACTTCATTCGAGGCATGGTGCAAAAGGGAGTCGTCAAGTTCCAATACATCTCCATTGATGAGCAGATTGCTGATATTTTTACGAAGCCTCTTTATAGAGGGAAGTTTGTGTACTTCCAGGACAAGCTTGGGCTTGTGGAGAATGCCTCTCTCATTGCAAGGGAATGCTAAGAGATTGCATCTTGGATATACCTTCTCCCTATGTCAAGTACTCTGACCTGAATTAGGGAAACTAACATTGTGTCAAGTACATTGACCTGAATTAGGGAGAATGGTTTGACAAATTAGATACCATCATGGACTTACAATATTCATGTGTCAAGTACTGCAGTCACATCAAAGTGAACTTAGATGCCTAAATAAATGTGTTAACTGAACAATATAATCACTACCAATGTTATCATATAGTTCTCAAATATTGTGCAAGAGAATACTATCTAGAAGCAAGCTAATTAATTGTGCATAAAGAATACTTAGAAATAAATCGCAGAAATTAACAAATGCATAAAGAATAATAATATAGAAAGGGTCTTGAGCACCTGGGGTGGGCCCTAACCTAAGGAAGCTTAGATACCTGAAGGGGAAACAAAATAATAATTGAAACTAAATTTGTCTTTCATTAATTGAAGAATCACTTATACATAGTGAAAAGTAGCAGAACTTGAAAACTAGACTTTCTACATTGTTATCATCTTGCTTATACTCACTACTAATGTCCTAATGGGCTACTCAAGCCCTCTATTTATACATAATGAATGAGGGTTAGTATCCTTGAAAGGAGGATTTCTCTCACTCCAAAACTCCTAGAAAGTAGGCTCATTCCCCCTAAGTGACCTCGCAGCTACATGGACGAGTATTTATTGCTCAAAGCTAGCCGAGTTTGAACCTTCTATAGTAGGGGATACGTCCCATGAATCTCTTTGACTGAATTTTGTAATCCATGAAAAATATTCTCAAAATTCATGCATCATAATCATATTAGGCACATAAAACATGATAAATATTTTTAACCTCCCTAAGAACTCATTTAAGCCAAGAAAATGTTATTAAGTGCAAAAAGGAAGTCTAATATAGCCTTTATGTGCCTAGGAAAGGTTAGATGGGCCTTATCTTTTACCTAATTGTGAGTCACATCAAAAATATAAATGCTAAACAAATCACTACAGTGAAAAATTTAAAATTCTAACTTGATATTATAAGCAAAATAAAAATTATCTTCACTCAAACTATTCCAATGTAAGATAAAATTCTATACTGACAGTGTAACTTTCAAAGCAAAGTACGAACTAATTTTTCCACTTTAAGGTTTCCAAAACTTTCATAGGTAGAAAATTAACTTGTGATATCTCATGCCTCAAGTGGATCCTACAACAATACTCTGTTCATTTGTGGATTTTGTTGTTTGGGAAAGAATTCTAACATTCATGCATTAAATAGAAATAATTTTTAAATCAAATTGAATCAAATCAACTTGGTCAAGTTTCACTTGCTCATTAATATCCATTGGGGTGTAAATGGGTAGAAAAAAAGGTTTTAGTGTATCTATTCAATTCTTGTGGTTGAAAGAGGCTTGTAGTAGTACTCTGCAGACCACTCCAATCCTTGCTAAGAAGCAAGTTTAGAATTGGTTAGAAAGAAAACTCTACTTAATCAAATGAATTTTTTTCTGCAGTATAAAAAAAGATTGATATACACATATATAATAGATTAACGAAAATAAAGAGAAGTACCTACCAAGAAATGATGCAAAGGAAAATAAGATATGTACAACTGAAAAATGAGTGCACATGCCATAGTTTGGGGGCTCTCTAGACTTTGAGCTACATACAGTAAAATATATTGAATGTAGAAAATTGGAGCCACTATATATTAATGATAGAAACTGGTACAACACTTAGTTAAAAAAAAAATTGTATAAAGGAATTAAATCCCCTTGCCTCCACTCCTTATGGATATTTATACAAACCAAAATGAAACTAAATAAGCAATCAATTTTCCATGAATTAACTACATCCTTGATTTAGCATCTAAATACAACCAAGTCCATCCCTTGGACAATTATATATGTGTCTAGTCACACATTTTAGAAGACGTGAAAATTTATTTCATGTTGTTGCATGATTTCCTTGATGGCATAGTGTTTACCAAACCATTTTGTTCAAGCTCTTGTGGATCCAAGAGGAAATGAACTATTGGAAAATTGGCATTGTATGTTTGGCTATTGGCAGTAGTTGTGTTGGCATTGATGTCACAATCATGCTGGGAGATCAAGTTGGGTAGTTGGAATTGCCTGAAAGTAAGCAAGTGCATTGGCATTGATGTCAACCAAAATAGCATGGATGTATGTGTTAGCATGAAGTTAGGAAGACTAGCATTAATGTCCACTAGGCTAGTTGTGATGGTAGCAGATGTTAGAATTGATATGCTTAATGTTTCAAGCTTAGGGGAAGTCCTATGGTTGATGCAATCTCAAGTAGAGAATCACCATAGCAGGCCTACTGGAGAAGCTATAAAATGATGACTATGGTGGTTGAGAGGCCCAAACTTTGGAGGATATTCTACCTCAAGAGATCAACCTAGATACTCTTGGAGTTAGCACAATTGGTTCTTCCTATTCACCAGAGGTGGACCCATTATCTTTTTGACCAATGTCTGGATATGCTATTGCTATTAAGGTATATCCTTCTTCACTAAAACTAGATGTGTGACTCTCACTTTCAACAATACTTACAACTGAGAAATTTGAAGACAAATGGCCTATTGTTCTACAATAACAATAGAACAACAAATTTATTACAGATGCATCTTTTCTAAGTGTTAATCAACAATTCGACCTCTAATTACAGGAGAATCATGCTCTGATTCATGATCTCCAAGGCTCTTTGAATATTTGACTACTTCATCCTCTAGGGAAAGTCTCTTGACATCATAGATAACTTGCATGTCTACTTCATATATGGACTACAACTTATCACATATGACCTTTGCAGTCTCACAATCTATTACTTTCTCAATATATGACTTAGACAACCCTCTCATGATTTTCTTCTTAGCTTGTTTATCAAACTTATCATTTATTAATCCACCTTCCAAATATAGCCATACATCCAAATCAAGAGCTTGCAATTAGATTCTCATCATTACCTTCCAAGTTGTATAATTTGAGCCATTCAAAAATGAAACTTCATCTGAGGTAATCTAGTCCTGATTTTCCATGATCCCTGATATTCCTTCTAGTTGTTAAATTGATATTGAAGGAACTCACTCTAATATCATTTTTTAGAAACAATGGAAACCAGGATACTACTGAGAGGGGGGTCGAATCAGTAATGTGGCCAAATTATATAATTTTTCACAAATTATACTTTTCAATCACTTTAAAAATTGTTCATGGATCGAAAACACAATACAATAATAACATAATCATCATTAAGCACATGAGAAACATATACAAAAGACACCAATATTACTTTTGTTACAAGATCCAACTTGATTACATCAATGCCCCACAAGCTACTACTTACAGGTTTATCAACTGCTACTAAAAGGAACTTCTATCCCTTCTTGTTTATCAGTATTCACTAAAAGGGATTGTTGCCCCTGCTTATTTATTGGCCCCTGCTAAAAGGGACTCTTGCCCCTACTCGTTTATTGGAGTCTTTTGAAAGGAAATCTTTCCCCTACTCCTTTAGCAACTACTATTGAAAGGGAATCTTGCCCCTAAACATTTAACAACACCCACTGGAAGGATCCGCTACCCATAATATGAAAAATACCACTTGTTGGCCCTTTTGATTCATTTTTCATCCATTTTCAAACTAGGACCAATAGACCACTTATGTCATAAATTTTATTACGACAACTTCTCACCAAAGCCACCATACAAACATCTTCAAGAATCTTTGATTACTGATAAAACACCATCACCTTCAGTAATTTCTCATTACTGAAACAAAACACCAAACTTTACCAGCATCATCAATCCATTTACTAATCACCAATTCACTTCTTTGCATCCCTAAAACACCTTTCAGATACCAATATTGGTCTCTAATTCACCTTGATGCATACCACCATACTATTATGCATCATGCTACACCAACAACTCTCATCCACACACCAACTCGCACATAGAATTTGTTGCTAAAATTCCACTTTTAAAGAATTATGGACTGATATTTTTGGCTTGATCTTTGGTTAACTAGTTCTTCGATCTGTTGCATGGATTTCTTATTTTTGCCTTTGTCCTGCTCAACCCACTCTTCAAGTCTTTTGAATTCATTTTCAAGTTATCATTGATTTCCCATCTATTTATGCTTGAAAAAATGAGCTTAACTACTCAAATCTATTGTTATAAAGTTTGTTATAGGATTTAGCTGAGTTTTTCTAAATATGGTGAATCTCCAAGTTTGGCTTAACTGCCAAATCTGCCTCTTAACTCATGTATGCCACTATCAAAACTCTAACTTGTTATGTCTGCACTTTTAGTTTAACTGGTTTGCTCTTTTGTATTTGGCATAACGCCAAAATCAATGTTGTAGATTCGCCATTTTAATTTGTTGACTCATCCATGCCAAATCCCTTAAGATTTATATCAAAAGTTTTGCAAAAATTTAGCTGCCGATTCATAATGTCCATGAATGTGCATTTTATTTTAGGCCCAAATAATTTTTAACAATAACTACGTTGTTAAATAAAACTCCATGCCCCTTTTTTATTTTCATTACAATGTTGTCGATTCTGTCGAATTTTGACTTTGGCCACAGGAATAGGTGCTATGACCTCTAGATAGGTTATTACTAATCAGGCACTTAACTGCTTTAAGGCCTTTGAGGGTTTATTTTCTTTTATAATCCTCTACACTCTTGGTCTTCATTTTCTGCACAAAACCTTATGTTCACACTTAGCTCGTAGCCCTTCTATCTCATCTCTTTTAAACTTGTGCCCCTTTATAAACTGTCATGCTCAGCCTTGTGGGATTAGTTGTCCTATGGGGTCCTCCCAATGCCTCAAGAGGCAATATAAATTACTCCCGGACTAAGTCAACTATGACACCAGCCTCGTTAGCTAGATTCATTTTGCCCAACACATCCCTTGTGCACTTCTCTTTAAGTCTTCCGGGTTGTGGCCACTAGGATGACGTCACACTGATGTCACTTGTGCCACTTGTTGACCTTTGATTCATCCACATACAATTATAAATGGTACCTTTGGGTGCCCAAAAACACCAAATCTTCCAGCCTTGTGTCCACCTCCTACTAGGTTGGTGCTAATGTCACCTCTGACAAAAAATATGTTGCCACTTGTCCTTTTGTCAGAAAGGAGAGAGAAAGGGTCCCGAGGCTGGTTTTTCAACAACTTTCCTTTATAAAATTTTAAATGGGCTCCTGAATTTTTCTTTTGTTTCTCTCCAATATCCTCTTGGTCGGCTCTTTGTCTACTAGCTACTTCATTATTATTTTAGGATCACTTTTCTGGGTTAGTCCTCAGTGGGATGAGCTGTCACTGTGGGGGCCTCTTGCCACTTAACCTTGAGTTGTTAAACACTTCTGTCATGTTGTGTTAGGGCTACATATTCCCATCTTATATCACCTAGATGCTTTAAATTTGTGCTCCATTTGAAAACCTATAGGGTTCATCTGCCAGGTGGGATCCACCAGGATGACATCATCCCGCTCATTTGTTTGAGTGCTTAATAAAAAATATGTATTATCATGACCAGGCTCTAGTGTGGACCCTGCCTGGACCAATAGAAATCCTCTCCATATTGTTTTTTCTCCACGTCTTCCCGCTTGATCTCCTTCATGCTTCTTAAGAATTCCCTTTGGTTTTATTATCGAGTGGGCTCCTCTTGTTAGGCAATAAAAACACGCTCCCACTACTTTATTGTCACAACATGATGTATGCCCGATCCACCTTTTGGCCACTCCACTATTCATTCTACTATGTTTGGCTACTCTGCCAAAGTTAACCAAAGCTCCTCCAACCAATTTATCTCTACAAATGTTGAATTTTGGGATCCCTATCTTTGATTAGTTGTATCTTTTGATCCAGGAGGCCATTTTAAAACTTGCACATACCACTGGAAAAATATTTTGAGCTCTTCCCAACTAAGTAGGTTTCACCTACATTTGACATGATATTTTATGCTAAAAATGACTCCAAATTCTCTATACCTTCTTCATCCATGTTGATCCTCTGCACCTTCTTCATCCATGTTGATCCTGAACACTTGTGTTATCCTTTACCTTTTCCATTAATGAAAACATATTTATCAATGCATGTACAATTTCCATTGCTTGCCTCCGCCAATATTTTCCATTGCCTTTAACTTTTCCATCAATGACAACATATTTCCAACACATTAAAGGGCTTGATAGTATTAGCCTTATTAGAGAAAATATTAGGCCTAATCTAGACTGAAATCAGACCTAGTAACATGCCCAAAATTAGGCCTTATTAAATGCTCTAAATTAGGCCCTGTTAAAGGCCCAAAATCAACCTAAAGTACAAATCTGAATACGTGATTTTGTATTAGGCCATAATATTGGTTGTAGGCCCTATTACCCACCTAGAAGAATTTTCTTTCTCCAAGATGGTCCTGTTACACAAAAATAATGTAACCATGATTATTTGCAGTCAGTATGGGTCTATCATCACTTGTACTGTCCTCCTAAGCAAGTCTCAGACCTCAGCTCTTCAAGTCAAGCTTTGAAAATGAGAGAAAGACATTGAAAATCAACAAAGCTCTGGTTCCGCACTTTCTCTCACTATTGCCTGTAGTCCCGCACCCCCTGTTTACAAAAACTGCGGACCTGCCCGCTCTGTCCCTAAAGGAGTGGGTGCGGACCCCTGTGAAAGTAAAAAAGGCGCAAGTTTATTCTAAAAAACTCACTTTGGGTTAATTCTAGAAGGAATTTTGACGTGGATTTGTCGCTCTTAGGTGGTTCATGCATCCCAAAAGAGAAGGAGCTAATCCCTTGATGAGAGGAGCTATCCCTTTGAAGATAGGGAGGTTAGAAGCTGAACATTTTTTAGGGTAAATGTTGGTGGAATTGAGACTTCCTAGTTAAGCTTGAGAGGAGAGATCACATACCTTTTTGGTTTCATTGGGAAGAGAGTGAAACTTGTCAAAGTAGAGAAGACTTCTTGTTGGACCCTGGGAGGAGCTTGTACAGCATCAAGGCACAGGTTATAAAGTTCTTCTTTGATTTGAATTAATACAATCAGATTCATTTTTCTCAACAAATCGTCTTATGTCATTTGTTTCATGAATTCCTTGATCTTCGTGTTAAATATGTTTTAATTTGTTTGCTTGTTTGTGTTTGCAGATTCGCAACAAGGGAGCTCATTTGGATCAAAGGAGCAAGGCTTCCACAAACTTGCATTGGACCCAAGGTAGGCCTAAAACTCTTGTTTGCCTTTGTTTATAAATGCATATTTAGAGAAAGATAGTTTTTGATTGGCTTGCTTGTCATTAGATCTCTTTAGATTCTAGGAAGGTCTATCTTGTCTGCAAGATCGACTCATTTCGTGTGACAAAATGGCGACTCCGCTGGGGACTTGATTTTTTCCTTGTTTTTACTTTGACCTGAGAAACTGTGTTTTTGTTTCTGTTTTTGGCTTGTTGTGTGTGGAATTGGGTAGATTTAGTAGATCCAGGGTTAATTTTTGTTTTTCATAACTTTGGGAGAGGACCGCACCCTAGGCTTTTGACACAGTGCGGACCTATCCGAACTTTTGCTTTTAGCACAGAGCGGTACCGCACCTGTGTTAATTGTGGGACTGCGTACCCTGTCAAAATTTTGGAAAACCTAAGACTTTCTCTGTTAGTCAGCTTAGTTTTTGTTTAGATGTTATTATCCCCTGCCCAGACCTGCATATAACCTGTCAGAAGCTTTCCTTAGGTTAATTTCATTGGTGTTAGGGTTTTAGGTGAAATTCCTAGAAGTTTTGTTTGTTGGGTTTGATTTTCAGTTTGGTCTTGTAGTAGCTCTGAGCTTAGAAGCTGTAGAAACCTCAGATCACCTTGGTTTTTACTAGCCTTCTTATGAGTCTGACCATTTGCAAAATCTACCTTGGTTGAGGAATCCATCTTGTGTTCTCTCTTTACGAAACTTCGAAAAGCTTGTGTTAAAAGTTTGGATTTTCATTTTTAAAAAAGAAAACAGAAATTGGTTTTTTTTTTACTGATTTGTGATTCTGCATAAATTGGTCCATAGTTTACATCTAGCTAAGTAAAATCCTTAAAAAATACATCTTGTAAGCTTTGACTTCAAATAGGTTTTTATAGTTTATAGATCTCAAAGTTAGTCATTTCCATAGTTTTGAGTGTTTTATAAAAATAAAATATCTCTTTTGGAAAAAGTTTGTTTTTGTAGTGGTTGAGTGTTTTGAAAGAAAAGGGAAATTTTTGTGAAAATAACTAGTTGTCTCGTTTTGAGTGCATTAGGAAAGACGAAAATCTCTTCTTTTAATTTGTTTGTTAAGAAAGATTTGTGTTTACAAGTATTTGCATTCTCAAACTCTTTCCTAGCTAGAAGTTCATTGAAGGGAAAAGATTGCTTAATCATCTCAAGTGCATTTTTTAGTGATTTTGAGTCGAGTCTTCATACCACGAGTTTCATCTCCGCACCTCTTGACTTAAACAAAAACCAATAAAAATAACGCTTAAAGTAAAATTCACCTAGTAATATTTTTATTTCTAGGGCTCTGATACACCAACATAGCTTAGGCTAGTGTCTTGGAGTAGGAGAGTAATTAACTCTCCAAGACAGTAAAACAAACAAGTAGTTGTATCTTGCGGTAGGAGAGAAATCCAATTGTTGCATTTATGCTCTGGGAAAGCTCCTCTTAAAGGAGAAGCACGAGATCGTGTCCGAACCAGTGTGAGAATCAATCCTTCCTCATTGAGAACGACGCCAGATATTCACGTATTAAAAACGATAAACCTCGGATTAACCATTGTCGAGGAACCTGGGGTCACTTGTTGGTAAACCTTGGATTATGTCAAGGAGCCTTCAAGGGGATTGAGCTTGTTACTCTACCCTTGCGTGCGTATCGGATCGTAGACTGTTCCCCCAGGTATATTTGTTTCAGTTGGTAATCTTAGTGACCATATTATTTAGGATTCTTCCTAAGGTGACAGTGGTGGGAAGATCCCACTGTACCTGGAGCAGACGTCGACTAGACTCACTTGGATTTTCTGGGGAGTTCTCTTCACTCGAGACGGTTTAGTGGAGGAACTTGTGCCAGTCTATTCATTAAGGAGGTTGCCGGGGTAACTGTTCCAACCGCCATTTCTGTATTGAACTCTGCGACGTTGGGCTTCGTCACCAACTAGTGTTTTCAGTACGGAAAGTTACTGTTTGTGTGTGTTTGATCTCCTAGATTCTTTAGGTGTGTGATTAAAATTTGCTTGGTTCTTTAGAGGCTTTAGGTGGTTTTCATTGGGATTTTACTTTGTTTGCGTGTGAAGTAGTTAAAATTTTTTAATCGTGGCTGAATTACCGAGGAAGTCCCGTAGACTTCGGGGCCAACCTCCTGAGTTTTCACCGAGCCAGCCTAAAGGGTTAAGAGCCCTCGTAACTCCTAGAGATAGTAGAGTTGGGTCACTTGAAGAAGGAGACTCTTCTTTGGTGGTACATCCTGATTTTCAAGCTTTAGTAGTAGATTATAATCCACAATCAGTGTCTGTTTCCGAAGTTACTGGTAGCTTTTCATCTACTAGTGATATAGGTGAGGAACCTGAAATATCCGAACCTGAAAGTGAATTTGCTGCTACTCCAACATCGGGGTTTGCTTCTCCAGCTTCTAGTGGTCCTGGTTCACCTAGGGTAGAAAGAATAATTACCCAAAATCTTCCTTCTGGACTTATAGCTATTGAAGAACTTGCTACTCCGGAAGAAGAAGTAGGCATCCCTATCCCTGAAAATCAACCTGCTATTGAACTAAGGGAGCGTGAATCAATTTTTTACAGTCCACCTAGGAGCAGTGCTTGGTATCTTTCTTTGACTAATTTCTTAGAAAACCCAGGGTTAAGTTTTTCACCACCTCGTGTTCCTTATCACCCAACACCTAGAGGTTACTATCCTCCGTTAAATATGTCAAGACAGTCGTCCATGTTTACTCAATCACCAGAATCCTTTTTGTACGGCGGTCCTTCTGTTCCCTCTGGGTATCAGTCACTTTCTGGTACTTTTTCGGGAGCATCTCCTCAACCCACTGAACAAGGGTTATTAACTGGAAGTAATGGTACTAAGCCATTGAGCGTAGAAGATATTCTCATGATGTCAGGTACTATTCCTAATCCTCAACCTCAAGGTGGCCAGTTACCGCCTGGGGAGTAGCCTCAAAATCCTCAATTATCGCCTGGGGGGCAACCTCAAGGTACCCAATTTGCGCCTGGGGGGCAACCTCAAGGACAATACATACCTACGGGACAATACGTTCCTCAAGGTCAACCCCAGACTCAATATGTACCCCAAGGTCAACCCCAGTATGAATATGTACCTCAAGGTCAACCCCAGTATCAGTACGTGCCTCAAGGGTATCAACCCCAAGGTCAGTACTCGAACCAAGGTTTCCAACCACCCTCCAGTCAATCATATGTTCAAGGAACGAGAAATGTACCTTTGAATTATCAACCCTACCCTCAACCTGGTTATGGTCAATATTCTCAACCTGTTATGGGTCCGTACCCCGGAATGAATTTAGTGTGGGATCCATCGCAAACTCAATAGGTCTTGCAACCGAATGTATAGTTGTCATCTCAAACTTGACAACCCTTAGTTTCTGGTACACCCCAACAACCTGTCCAGTCTACTATTCAAACTTCTGCACCTTTGGTAGTTTCTCAGCCTGGGCCTAGTACGCCTCGTACTCTGCCTCAAATGAATGATGCAACTGCCGCAACATCTGTTCAATCTACCCCACATACTTTTGGAGTATCGACAGCTCCGGTTTCTATTGTTCCTGTATCTACTCCTCAGACATATTTACCTCCGTCTAGATCTACGATTCAAACTTCGGTTCAGATGCCTGTGGGACAACCTGGTTCAAGTACGGTTGTCACAAGTCAACCGTAATTTACTTATCAACCGTACCAGGGACAGTACCAATTCGGTCCTGTTGTGCAGCAGCCAGTCTATCAGTATCAACCGTACCCTGGGTACACATATCAACAACCTCAACAACTCCAGTACAGTCCGGTTAATCCTGGTTTTCCAGGAGGATACAATATCCCAAATGCAATCCCTATTCCTAGTTATCCTGGATATCCTCCTCCTGGGACTGGTCTCATGACCCAGAGTTTTAGGGACCCTAATCGTCAGTTACCGTTTATCGCAACTTTGGACTTGCTTGACTTGTCGCGCCTAACGAACGATCCCATTAATTATCTTCCGTTTTGGCCGCCAATGCCGAATAAGTTGCCTAGTGATATTCCTAAGTTTGAAGGCAAATCAGGAGAGGACCCGTCGAACCATGTGATGAATTATCACCTCTGGTGTGCATCTAACTCCATTTCAGATGATTCAATCCGTCTAAGGCTTTTCCAGCGCACTCTAATTGGTCTCGCGGCCAAGTGGTACATTGAGTTACCGCGAGGCACTTTTTATAATTTTAGTCAGTTAGCTACCTCGTTTTTAACTCATTTTCAGTTGTCAGTCAGATATGACAATGGCACGGAATTACTAACTAAATTGGTTTAAAAATATATATATATATATATATATATATTTTTAATTATAACAAAAAAAATTGTTAAAAAAAAAAATTAATTTTCAATTTTTTTTTTTTTAAACATTGTTTAAAAAAAAATTAATGTAATTTAAAAAATATATATATATATATATAAAATATAGGTTTATTTTTATTTTTTTTTAATATAAAAGATCTGTTGAATAATTTTATTTTTAAATAAAAAATATAAATAAAAGCAAAATTTGTTTTTAATAATAAAAAACGTTTTTTTTTTTTTTTTTTTTTCTTTTTTTTTTTCTTTAAATTTGATTTTTTTTTTAAACAATATATATATATATATATATATATATATATATATTTTTTTTTTTTTTAAATTTGATTTTTTTTTAAAACAAAATATCTATGTTTAATAAAAAATAATTACATTTTTTTTTAATAAAAAAATACTTCTTCTTCTTCTTCCTTTTTTTTTTTTTTTTAATTTGAATTTTTTTTGTTTTTTTAAATATTAATTTTATTAGTTTTTAATTTTTTTCATTAATTTCTATTATTTTTTTTTTTTTAACTAGTTTGCTTTTAAATTTTAATTTTTTTCTCAGTTTTTTCTAATTTTTTTTTTTTTTTTTTTTTTTAATTTCTCTATTTTTACTTACTTATATATATATATATATTTTAATTTTGTTTTTTTGTCTTCCAAATTCTTTTATGGTTTGTGAGATAATTTTTTTAACAGTTTTTGTTTTTTTACTTTTGTCTTTTATATATATTTTTATATTTGTTTTTTAAGTAATCAACATTTTAATCTTAATTTTAGTAGCTTTTAATTTTCTATTTTTTTTTTTTCACCCACTTAATTTTTTGTTTCTTTTAAATGTTTTTTTTTTTTTTTTGTCATATAGATTTTATTTTGCCAATTTTTTTTGGTTTACAAGATTACTCATTTTTCCCCATTTTTCTAAAATATTTTTTCTACTATTTAATTGTTTATAATTTTATTTTTTTTAGTTTTTATCATTAATTTCGTTCTTTTTACATTTTATGATTGATTTTTTTTTTTTTTTTTAGTAGATATTTTAATCTATGTTTTGTTTTTTTAGTGTTTTTTCATTGTTTTAATTTTTATTTTATGTTTTCATTATTTTTTTAAATTTAATGTTTTTTCGGGGTCATGATAAAATATTTCATGCCATTATTTCGAGATGTTGAAATTTAACTTCTGAAAAAAAAAAAAAAAAAAAAAAAAAAATGAAGTCTTCTTCCAGAATTAACCCTTTTCATTTTGAGGGTGTTTTTTGGATAATTTTTGCGCAAAAAATTGGTTTTCACCGCCATTTTTAAAACATGTTGAAAATTTACCCAATAAAAGAAAAGGTGTTATTCCAGCATCAACACTTTTCACTTTTAGCTCTGTTTTTTATGTTTTTTCGAGGTTTTTTTTGCCAGAGTTCCCATTTTGAGTTTATAGTTCCCGTTTCAAAGTTTACATTGTTTTGGTATAGTTAACACCAAAAATAAGAAGAAGTCTTCCAAGAATTCTTCTCCTATCATAACCTTGCCAGATTCCCCGACAGGAGATTCTTCCACGGAAATTTCCACCGATATTCACGTTGTAGAGTCATCTACAGCCAAATCAAAATCCGGTGGTAAGAAGAAAGGGAAGAAGAAAAATAAAACGGACAAAAATTCAAAAGAGAAACCTGAAAAATCGGAATCCAATGATGAAAACGCAAACCTCGTTATCCTTGTCTCATTTGTGACGAAGAACATTTGACAAGAGACTGCCCTCATCGTGCAGAGGTTGCGAAGATTGTCAAAGGTTCCCAAACTCTTGTTGTTTTGAAGGATCCTTTTCCAAGTCAAGACAGTAAGATGATAGGTTCTTCCTCGAGTGCCAATGAAGAACCCATACTGATGATGTCCCATGTTAGGATTGTGACTCGATCGCATGATTATGGTAGTAAAAGTCCTGTTGAAGGTAAAGAAGCAGAATCTTCTCATTCTAACTCATCAACCTCAGCTCCCGGTTCCGATCCACTACAGATCGAGAAACCTAATCCAGACTTGGTAATCAAACCGCCCGCCAAGGGTATACTTCGAAAGTCAGCTTTCAATCCACATGCGAGAGCGGCTCAGAACTATAACATTGTTGAGGATTTAGCTGTTTCACCCTCAACAATGTCGTCTTTGGAAGTGCTGCAATCATGTCCAGCACAACGTAAATTACTTTTGTCGGCTATAGGAGTTGTTGATGTTCAAGACTCGAACCTAATAATTTTCGATCTAGAAAATAGTACACCACGCTTACCTCATCAAATGGCTTTCCAGATCCCAGTGATAGTAAAAAACAGGCCTATTCATAGGACTGTGATTGATGAGGGAGCCTCAACGTGTATTATATCGATACAGTTTTGGAGATCGCTTGGTTCTCCTTCACTAAATCAATCCCCGACGATTCTAAAGGCCTTTGATGGCCATGGGTTTCATCATTTTGGCATTCTACAGGATTTACCTATAGGGGTTGAAGGAAAAACCGTTAATCTAGATGTGGAGGTGGTTGATGCCCCTTTAGATTACAACCTTCTCTTGGGTCGTAGTTGGTCTTACGCTATGACAGCTGTCGTTTCATCGGTCTTTCGGGTTATAAAGTTTCCTCATAATGGAAAGATCGTAACAATAGACCAGCTGGCTTACTTTTCATCCGACCCAGCCTCTTCTGAAAGCATTCAGCATGTCGGTAAAATGACTATCCCGTATAAGGATGTTGGAGGAGGACTAGTTAAAGATGCTAGTTTACTGGGAACTTTTCCTTTTCCTCTGATCAACGCATCGTCTTCTTTTGCAACCATTCATATGATTTCGTCAGACACCATTGTTTATGATGATCTTTGGATCGTTCCTTCTGAATCTGAGATAGACTCATTCGGTGATGTTATGCCTTTGAGTCCATATGAAATTGCGTATGAGACCGTGAAATCGTTTACCGACCCATCTTCAACCAAAATTGACTTAATGAATGTAGTCCGTGAGGAATCACTTTTCACATCAAGCTCGGATCCAATCATGTTTTCTGAACTTATTCACTCTGATGAGCAAATTCGTGAAATCCTATGTGTAGATGATTTACCATGGGAAGATCTCCATCACAGATCTTCGTTCTTACTCGAGAATGATCGTTTTGAAAATGATTTTTCATCAATTTTTACGACTGAATATGTCAAGGAACCTCAGAATCCAATGAAAAATCCTGATTCGGAGTTAAATTTGGGAAACATCTCTCGAACTATTCCTATTCACATTTCGGTTAAGCCTGGAATTGTTGAGAACATTCATATAGGTGCCTCATGTACAGTAGATGAAATTCAAATATATAGGGCCCTATTTCAAGAATTCCGCGACGTGTTTGCCTGGTCCTATGAGAAAATGCTAGGAATTGACCCCGCAATTGTTGTTCATGAAATCAAGACTTACCCAGACGCTAAACCCATCCGGCAACGTTTGCGTCAGATTCACCCAAGAAAAGTTGCTGCTATTAAAGCAGAAGTTGAAAAATTACCCAAAGCAGATTTCATTTATTCGATCTCGTTAACGGATTGGGTATTGAATATTGTTTCGGTTAACAAAAAGCAAGGGACAATAAGAATATGTATCGATTATAGGGACATTAATCGAGCCTGTCCAAAGGACAATTACCCAACTCCCTATATCGATCAAATCATTGATGATTGTGCCGGTAGCGAAATATTCTCCTTCATGGATGGTTTTTCCGGATACAATCAAATCAATATTCTACCTGCCGATCAACCAAAAACGGCTTTTATTTGTCCATGGGGCACATTTGCTTATTGAAAATTACCTTTTGGGCTCAAGAATGCCGGGGCAACTTTTCAAAGGGCCATGTCTTATGCGTTTCATGACATCAATCACATTGTGCAACCCTATCTCGATGATTTGCCTGCTCATTCATTACATCGAGCTGATCATCTCATCCATTTACGAGCAATCTTTATGAGGTGTAGGCATTATCGGATTAGGTTGAATCCACACAAGTGTGTTTTCTGTATAGAAACGGGTCGATTGCTGGGGTTTGTTGTTTCGAAAGCCGGCATTCGTGTCGATCCCTCGAAGGTTGAAGCTATTGTCAAATTGCCTCCTCCTTCGAGTCTTCGCCAACTCCAAAGTTTGCAAGGGAAAGCAAACTTTTTACGACGATTCATTCCTAACTACGCCGAGGTTACAAAGGGTTTTACCCGGTTGTTAAAGCAGAATACTCCATTCTATTGGGATGAGATAGCTCAGAAATATTTTGATGCACTAAAACACGCGTTGACCCATGCACCGTTATTGCATCCTCCCAACTACAACCAGGACTACTTCTTGTATCTCGCCGCCTCTCATTCCACCATTGGAATGGTCTTAGTTCAGGAAGATGAATTCGGTACTGAACATGTGATATATTACCTTAGTCGAACTTTAATTCCAACTGAGCTAAAATACTCACATGTGGAGAAACTGGCATTGGCAGCTGTTCAAGCTATCCAACGTTTTCTTCACTACATTTTACTACGTAAAACTACAGTAATTTCTGATTGCAACCCTATGATCTACATTTTGACCAAGCAATTGCTAGGGGGCAAGTACTCTAAATGGATTGTCATCCTGCAGGAGTTCGACTTGGAATTTGAAAAATCTAAGTATAAGAAATCTTTAGTTTTTGCGGAGTTAATGTGTGACTTCCCGTGTGCTGACACGGAAACTGTGGTGGAGGAGCCCATTGTGGACGAATCCTTGTTTCTCATCAGCACTTTAGATCTATGGTATGGGGATATCATCGTTTATCTCCAGACCCAATCCTTTCGGCCAGAAATTTCAAGGTCAGAACGTCGGAAAATACGATTCCAATCCCAAAAATTCAGGATTATTGGAGATAATCTTTATCGTCGTGGGGCGGACTCTGTTTTTCGACGTTGTTTAACTCACGAGGAAGCTGAAAGGGTTCTAAATGACTGTCACTCTGGAGTGTGTGGCGGTCATATGTCTGGGTATGCCACAACCCAAAAGATATTGCGCGTTGGCTACTTCTGGCCGTCTCTGTTTAAAGATTGTATTAACGCGGTCCGAAAATGCCACAACTGCCAAATTTTTGATCAAAAGATGCACGCTCCACCTGCTCCTCTCCACCCTATAATTTCCATTGGTCCTTTTTCCAAATGGGGTATCGATTTTATTACATGTAACACTCACTCGGCGGGGGGGCATGCGTATATCATCCTTGCGGTAGATTATTTTATCAAGTGGGCCGAAGCAATCCTTACATTTGAGGCAGACAGAAAAATAGCTGCAATTTTCATGTTCAATCATATAATTGCTAGGTTTGGTGTTCCACAAGCGATTATCACTGATCATGGGCGTCATTTTCGAAACGTTATGATGACCGAACTTACAGGCCAGCTTGGTTTACGTCACGATAGTTCAACTCCTTATTATCCACAAGCTAATGGTCTGGTTGAATCCATCAACAAAGTTTTAGTCATCATGATTCGACGAATCATTGGGATTCATCGGTCGAATTGGCATAACATGTTATTTTCAGCGCTTTGGGCATATCGAACCTCAGTAAAAACGTCAATAGGGTTCACTCCTTTCCAACTAGTTTATGGTTTGGAAGCTGTGTTACCCATTGAATGCAAAATCCCGTCATTGCAAATGGCCATCGAGTTACTTCCAGTCACTTTCGAAGAGGAAAAATGTTTATTATACTTAGCTCAATTAGATGAGAATCGACGTGATGCTGCATTGGCGATCGAAACTCATGCAAAACGTATGAAAGCTCAATATGATCAAAATGTGACCCCTCGAAATTTTTCGGAAGGAGATCTAGTATTAGTGTATGATCAAGCTAATGATAAATTAGGTGCTGGAAAATTTGTTCCTATGTGGCATGGTCCCTATGTTGTCAAGCGAAAGCTAGCAAAAGGGGCCTATGAATTGGTAGACTTTGACGGGGACTCTTTAGGTAAACCCAGAAATGGTCTTTACCTGAAGAGGTATTATGATTAAAGAATGGGTATGGAGATTTTTAGTTAGGATAGTTTTCTTTCTAGCTGGTGTGTTTTAGTTTAAAAAGTGTGCTTAGCTTAGAGAGTATTTTTCGTCATTATTCCTGCTTATCTTGGTTTTACTATTGATATTGTAGATGTCGATGCCTCTCCAAACATACATTGGTTTCGCCGATGGTGCTTGTCGTAATACATGGAACATTTCTTCCACAGCTTGGGTTATCTATTCGCCCTCTGACGAGTTAGTATCTATGCATGGGGTAAGCCTCGGTCAAACAACGAACAACATTGCCGAGTATAGCGCAGTGATTGAGTTATTATCTGAATCTATTTCATTTGGGATTCAGAGTTTGATAGTGAGGTTAGATTGTGAACTCGTTGTATTACAACTTAATAGAGTGTATTCCATTAGAAATCCAGTGTTATTGAGATTATTTTCGAGAGTGCGTCTCTTGGAACGTGAATTTGATTATATTGAATATTAGCATATTCCAAGATCTTTAAATACATTAGCAGATGCAATTGCTTCTCGAATGTTAAGTAGACATTTGCAATAATCATACATGTAAATTTAAAAACATTCCATAACATGATTTACAAGATAAGCAGTAATAGTGATATATATAGGAGTGTGTCAAAAAATACATCGTCCTCGATCATAGGTTGAAAAACACCTTATGATCGGCAAAAATGATAAGTACAAAAAGAAAAAATGTCATATGTGCCTACATAGGCGATCATCCTATCACTGGTGATGATCTCGATAAGAAACCACTGCACAGGCCACTTTGCAAAGGAACCTCCTAAAAGGTCTGGGACCCCAATCACATAGCGCTGAATTCGACGAGGAATGTCATCTATGCTGGTCTAGGGAATGTCTCCTGTCAAGCGCTCTAGATGACTCTCCAACTCGGCCAAGGTCTCTGCTGATTTTCCCTGTGGGGCTGGCACGACTGCAGCTGGTTGTTTCCTCTCGTAAGGCCGGAGAGCAGCTGGTCGCTATGGACCCACATCTGCATTTGAGACTTTTACTATCAGTTTTGGGACGATATAAAAAATAAAAAAATTTAAAATAGGAAAATGTTGAAAATGATTTTACCTGAGTTGTCCCATTGCTCTCCTGGCGGAAGAGCCATGTCTGGGTCACCACGAAAATCTACCCCAGCGTAAGGGAATTCCTGAATAGAAAAAACATGGTTTTCCAACCATTGGAAATACTCAGGTTTGAATCGAACAACCTCTGTCCCCTCGTACGGATGACGGGCCTGCAACCCATCGCATCAGTTTGGGCTCTCGAGGAATCCCAACTCCAACAGTAAGGTGCTGCGGGATCAACATTGGAACCCTCTCCAGACCAAAGGTCACAACCAAAGCCCCATAACCAAAGGTATTCAGTTGTCCCTTCTTGGCTCTGGTTAGTTGGCCTTTTACATTGGCCAACACAGCATCGCACCAGTTGAAGATGGTGCCTCGAAAGCAGTCAACTGCCATCCTCATCTGGGATCCGGTGGCAATATGTAATGCGGCACTCCCGCAAGTCTGGTGACAGTAAATGCGATCACCATGAGTTCAGGACGAGATATGGTTTTAATGTCTATCCCTTTGTCTCTAGACTGGCTGTTGCAGAACCCTAGCCAGAGGCTATCGACAGACTAGCCACCTGGCCTAGTACCGAATAGAGTCAAGTCTTCACCTCTCTTAGGCAAACCAGTCAAGAAGTATATGTCTGCCGGCTCGATTTCGAGCTGGTGGCCACCAATGAAGAAGCATTGGTCCTGTATGCTCTACCTTTCTACCAGCCATTGTAAGAAATCCACCTGGGCCCTCATGCCAGGTATGGCCCAGAATTTGTACAAGCCGCATGCCTTCAATGCATCGATCGAAGGTTGGCGATTCAACGCGGCAAGATCCACGTCCTCATGCTCCCGTTCACGCCATTCTAGCATGATGTACACTCTACATCCAATAAAAAGACAAATTAAAATGCTAGAAATTAAATTGTTTGGGTCAAATTTGAGAATTTTTGGGTTAAAAACCCTTGCTGCGGGGACCGCACCCTCTGTTTTAGAGACAGTGTGTGGGTCTGCACCTTGCCTACATGGAAGGTGTAGACCCCTGACTTTTTCCCCATTGAGAAAAAATCGGGGTCCGCGGGCTGCCAGTGTTACGCCTGTGGGCCCCCGCACGCGGGTTTTTAGCCTAAAAACCCTCCAAAAAAAGAAATAAAAACCTAAAACAAAAAATGAAACGGTTGAAATTGAAGAGTAGGATGATGTGGATTACTTGGAGAAAACGGCGTTCGATTCCGACGGTTGGATTTTCCGCAATCTTCACGGGAAGTTTCTGAACAAAAGCACTATTTTCTCACCCAAATCTCAAACGGTAAAAATGAATTGACGAAAGCCCTTTTTATAAGTTTTTTGAATAAATAAATTGCAAATTTGTTTATGTTTCACTTTAGAAAGGTAATTTTTGTAGCATTTTTATCCATTTCAAACAGGTACGAGTAATGTTTGCATTTTTGTTCAGGATAACGGATTATTCAGGCGGAATCTATCATTTTCAACGAAAAAACATTTAGAGTCACCTTTAAGCTCTTTTCTGACTCCTAAAACATGAAAAGATCGCTGAGTTTTTCTTTTTAAACTCGTTAAAACGGAACTAAAAAGGCGGTCCACTTACAGCTCTTTTCTTACCGTAAAAACATGAAAAGATTGCGGGATTTTTGTCGTTTCAAATTCGATATTGGTTATAAAACGACGTGTCATTGATAATTTTTTTTCTTTTTCGGATCAGGGGCACTAATTACGAAAAGTACTCCTTGGTCGTAAAGATCAAGCGGTTATTTCAAGTATTATTTTATACTTTTTCGGGCTTGGGAGACACAAATTTGCAAAAAAGGTCAACCCTGGAGTCTTCTTAAGTTTTTTCAGACTCTCTAAAATTGAAAAACACCAAGTTTTTCCTATACTGGACTCGTTAAAATTTCATAGTAAAGGACCTGTTCAATTACAAACAGGAACAAACCACTCCTTCTTAGGGTTCGAATTTAAACTAAGTTGGACTCATCTGAAGGATGAGCTAATAATCAAGCAAATGTTATCCTCCTCAAGCTTGTCAAAAATAAAGAGGTACTTGCCAGAAATGGTGGGGGAAAAGAGAGAAAAATGAGCCTGTTTGTCATACTTTGTAACCACTCTTGAACATGACACTTTTATTCACCTGGGTTGGGAAATCCTTTGCCTGACAGTTGATCAAACCACATTGAAAGTCTTCAGCCGATTTCTGGGTATTAACTTTGGGTCAATTGTCACCAAACCATCTGTTTTGTCGTTATGTGTTCAAGAGGTCACTGCCAATAAGCCATTCATCTACAAATATCTGTCATCCATCTTGACCATCCCTGAGTCAGTCCTTGCAACTAAATTTCTTCAACTTGATCCATGATTTCGTGTTGTGGGCTTGCCTGCGACGGATCGCTTTCTATCGAATTCAGCTCATTATCTAGAAAGATGATCTAGAAATCATCAGTACCTTGGGATCTGCATGCCTCAATGGCAGGTTTCTCGCCTTTGACGATAGGTTGCATCATTGACCTTCGATCAAAGGATTCCGTGACATGTTCAACATCAACACATTTATTCATATCTCATGGATTGTACTGGGTACTTTGAGAGCCATTGACATCACTGGTGGTTTCTCTCACACTTGTTAACAGTTTACATCATTGACTGGTAATCAAGTGGTTTCTACCATGTTCGACGTCAACACATTCATTCACATGGATAGAATCATACTGTTTCGGGAAGTAGAAATGAAACCCTGGATCTAGTTTCCGCAATCCAGGCTGTGAGGAATTTTGTATTCATTATATGATGGACTATTCATAAACAGATGGCTGCGTCCATACTGTGTCCACATGAGTCTATACTTGTGATGTATTACAAGATCATTCCTGTATCAGAGCAGTAGATAGTTTTCTAAGTCAGTTTTGATCTGAGTATGGGAATGCCTACCTCAGCGATGATATGATCTCATATATATGTCTTGCATTGAATGTTTTTACAGGTTCCAACCGGGCTCTCCACAAGATGATCCTCGAAATGATAAAGTACTTCACTCTTCCTAAATGATAAATGAAATCCTCATCTACTACAGACTTCGCACTTTAGGGGGAAATCTGTTACACAAAAATAATGTCACCATGATTATTTGTAGTCAGTATGGGTCTATCATCACTTATACTGTCCTCCTAAGCAAGTCTCAGACCTCAGCTCTTCAAGTCAAGCTTTGAAAATGAGAGAAAGACATTGAAAATCAACAAAGCTCTGGTTCTGCACTTTCTCTCACTATTGCCTGCGGTCCCGCACCCCCTGTTTACAAAAACTGCGGACCTGCCCGCTCTGTCCCTAAAGGAGTGGGTGCAGACCCCTGTGAAAGTAAAAAAGGCACAAGTTTATTCTAAAAAACTCACTTTGGGTTAATTCTAGATGATTCTAGAAGGAATTTTGACGTGGATTGGTCACTCTTAGGTGGTTCATGCATCCCAAAAGAGAAGGAGCTAATCCCTTGATGAGAGGAGCTATCCCTTGGAAGGAGGGCTTTATCCCTTTGAAGGAGGACCTAGTAACTTCCCTCCATTTCACTATAAATTAAAGCATTGGGCTGGTTGCTAGGGAGGTTAGAAGCTGAACATTTTTGAGGGTAAATGCTGGTGGAATTGAGACTTCCTAGTTAAGCTTGAGATGAGAGATCACATACCTTTTTGGCTTCATTGGGAAGAGAGTGAAACTTGTCAAAGTAGAGGAGACTTCTTGTTGGACCCTGGGAGGAGCTTGTACAACATCAAGGCACAGGTTGTAAAGTGCTTCTTTGATTTGAATTAATACAATTAGATTCATTTTTCTCAACAAATCGTCTTATGTCATTTGTTTCATGAATTCCTTGATCTTCGTGTTAAATATGTTTTATGATACTGGCTTTTCAGGTGCTATTTAATTTGTTTACTTGTTTGTGTTTGCAGATTCGCAACAAGGGAGCTCATTTGGATCAAAGGAGCAAGGCTTCCACAAACTTGCATTGGACCCAAGGTAGGCCTAAAACACTTGTTTGCCTTTGTTTATAAATGCATATTTAGAGAAAGATAGTTTTTGATTGGCTTGCTTGTCATTAGATCTCTTTAGATTCTAGGAAGGTCTATCTTGTCCGCAAGATCGACTCATTCCATGTGACAGGTCCCCAATAGACAAATAGCAGCCCCTTGCAGCCACTAGCTAGGTCATTGTGCCATTTCTTTGCCACGTGAGCCAACCATGTGGTCCCTCTCCCATCTTCCATGTCATATGTTTGAAGGTGGGCCTCCCGAACCTAAAGGTATGCCTTGTCATTTGGAAATTGAATATCATAGACACTTCTGTGCATGGATTAATGGGGGGATTCAGAGAAAAGAATGGGATAGGTCCGTGCACTTTTCCGTTAGACCCCTTTTAGGTATTAACCTTGGATTCTAGTCCCGTGGCATCTCTTTTACTGACCATTTGGCTCTAGGGATGGTATTTCATGGGAAACCTCGATTTTGGTTGTGTGGTCCCTCTCTCTTATCTACTTATATTTCCATCTTTCCATTAATTATTACCCCATTCATCATTTTTCTCACTTGGGTCAACATTCCTCCACTGGTTCCACATAGGGTTAGCATGCCCCTTCCCCTTGCCCACACCTAGGGTTATGTCCTGGAATGAAGTCTGTAGGTTGATGCAGTTAAAAAGAAAGATAAAAGTATATATGGCCACATTCAATAGGAAAATGTACCACAAAATGCAAAATATGGCCGGGGCAAACACATTTATCAAGTGAGAAAAATCCAATACATGAGCTCTAGCCCATAATCATGGTCATTACCTTAGTTCCTACAGGTTCTATGAACCTCCTTAATCATATAGGAACCCATGATTGTCCCAACCCCTGGTGGGAAATGAACCACCCCACATTAAAATGGGGTATTCACTAATTTATCTTATGCAACATGCTCTAACCCCTTGAGCCCCAGGAAGTTAATAAAAAAACTCACAGAAAGGAAAAATGAATATAAAGAAGGGTGGAAAAATCAAGGTCAGGGAACCTCATGTGCCACGATTTCTCCCTCCTATACATCATAAATCCAAGTGTGGGCTCCCCTCCTATGAGCTACCCTTATACCCTAACATGTGACCCAGGGATGCCCCTTCTCATCCCCTACTTCATTCACCTATCTGTCACATGCCACCACCTTTTGAAGGATGTACCTTGACTATATTATCCCCTTTAGAAGTAGAAACCACCTAATAGGATTATTGGTTAACCCCATTTGGAGTTTAGGAGACATTGGCACATTCCGAAGCCCATTATGGAAGGCAATGCCATTATTAAGTCCCCACCCGTAGTTCATGATTTGGTAAGATCATTTACTCGATTTCTCTAATGACTTGTTGTACTGGAAGGCTAGGGGACGCATTGGATCTTATGCAGGATTGCAGATGGTCTCCATTTTGGGTTTGGTCTCCCTATACGGGGTCCTAATCCTCCAGAGGGATATATTGGAACATATAGGGTGAGCGTTGAGAGCCATGGGCCTCCACAACAACATATTTCACTCCATGGATCCCCACAACCATTCAAAGATTGCTCATGGTTCACTTATTATATGAAGAGGATGCATATGATCCATCATGCCCAACTGACCCCAGATCTACACCATACACTTGGAAAATGATCCAGGACTTGCATGATGATGTGGCATCACCTACACCATCATCCTAGCCCTTGCAGGCGATCTACATGAATCTTCGATTTGTTTGGAGAACCATGAGGACACTTGTGTACCCCACATGTCATTTAGAGCACCACATGTTATTACAAGGGGCCAACCCCTTGTCCACTTCTTTTGAGGGTTTTATTCTTCATTATGGAACCCATGGACCTCATTAGGCCTCTTAGAGGGCCCTACGACATGGATATATTATTATTTGACCAATTGTGAGGCTTACTTTTTCATTTATGAGCTAGTTTGTTGGGTTTGTCACCAAAATTTTTATTTTTTAGCACATTATTTTATTTTTGGGGCTTGTGTGGGCCAAGGAGGCTAAATCTAACTCCTAGGCTGTGTATAAATAGGAGTGAGATGAGTTCATTTCTCATCATCACTTTGGTTTGGATATCTTATCTCTCTTGAGATTTTCACACTTTTTCTATGGATGAATTGGAGCTTTATAGATGACTTTTGATGTGTGGATATTGGTCTATCTTCTCTTGGAGCTTCTTTATTGTCAATTGTGAATGGTTTGATATACTCTATTAATGTTAGTACATATTTGTGATGTTATTCTTATTTACTTTTGTTATATATGTTGGAATGGGATTTTTCATTGTTCTAGGGCGAATTGTTGCATGCATTTATTGCTTAATATTGTGGAATTTGTCTCTATTATAGAATTCCTTAAATGTATGGGCCATGTAATGTGAGATTACTAGGGGTAAAATTTTACCTTCAAAAGCCATTCCTCTTGCCATTGAATTATAAAAGCTGCAAGGTTGCTTCTTCTTGAACTAGAAGGCAAACAAAGTAATCTTGAGGCCTCCTTGACTAGGAACCAAGAAATCCTACTATACTCAACATAGAATCCATCTCCCAAATATTAAGGCACTGATCTACCAAGGGTGGTCACTAAAATCCATATTTTCTCACATCCTTCTGGGACTAGCCACATTGGGGTACCTAGGGTATCAATTTCTCGAAAATCTAGTCATAAAAAAAATTAGTTTCCTAAGGTCTCCTACGTTGGCCCTTCCTCTAGCTCCCCTCCAATTTTGAAGCCATTTTGATGGTGGAGTTGGGAGAAAATTCAATCCCTAGCTATGGGATTAAAACTTTCCTTGCCATCCCCAAGGCTAGTACCTCTTAGGGTCAAGACAACATCTTCAAGTGAAATTATTTCCTTGATCCTTTCGCCCACCTTGTCTATGGTAAGGATATCATTGGTTGCTTCATACTTTCCTCATACCCTAGACTGGGTCCACTTGGCCTCGTGTGGTCCACTCCTTTAAAGGACCATTTTTTAAAACCATTCGGGATATCAATTCCAAAAAGTATTTTAGGTTTTGGGAAACTCCTTCACAAGCCTATTCCCATAAACCTAACCCCCCAAATCCTCTCTTCCTCTCCCTAGAATACATACTACCTTGCTTAGTGAGCAAGCAAGCTCCATCTTTCAAACTTTTCTGGGAAAGGGTTTGTTTGGGTCACTCGTACCCATTGACTTATCATTCATTAGTGACTCCATACATATCGTGTAACAACCTTGGTGAAGATTCCATGTAATAAATGTTAAAAACAATAACCACGGATGACTGGGACATTTATTCCAATCTAAATGTTGGGCAAGACATCCTAGGGGGTGTTCATTTGGTTGTTTATGGCTAAGGAAATTGCAAAGGCAATGGCTAAGGCTTTGGAAAGGAAAAATGAAATTTTGGCACAATTATTTATGAAAATAATGGAAATTAGGAGAAAAAGGAGGTGAAAGGTCACAGGTTGCATGCGATGAGGAAAATGAAGGAAAATAATGGAAAATGAAGAAAATAGAGGCCTCATTCACAAAAAGGCTTTTGAGGATCAGTTGGTAACCTTTTTTCAGTTGAGTTTTGGATCAATCTCATTATTCTCTCTCTCTCATGCTCTTGGATACTTAGAGTTTTTTTCTTGGAGCACTTTGGCATTGGATCAAGAAAGGAAAAGAAGAAAGAGGAAGCAAAGATCAAGTGGGGAAGTGAGGATCAAGCAACTACAACAGCCTTCATTTTAGGTATCGACTTGCATGTGTATTTCCCTTGCTATATTTGGCATGAATGGTATTGCATGTGGTTCTTTTCTATCATGGCATGGGTTTTCCCAGGTGTAACATTGTTTTCTAACCTAGCCTTGCCATTTTCGGATAGCCATGGTGTGATGGGGTTCTCATGTTTGGTTGAGTTGGATCTCCAAAATGATAAAACACATGGCGTAGTAACCCCTGAACCAGACTGTGGGTCGCGGTAAAGCTGGATTTTGTGTTGCCTCTAATGGCCTAGGAATCATTGACGATGAATGACAGGATATACGATAAAGCCTAGAGGTGGTTTTATCTCCGTTGGGCCTAGTAATCCCGGGTTTGGGATATGCAATAAAGCCTGGAGAGTGGGTCTAAATTTAGGGCCTCATGATTCGAGTTTGGATTGCAGTAAAGCCAGAGAGACTAGGAGACAAGAAAATTCCTCATGGTGTAGGTGGAGAAATCTGGTGGCATCCATGCTTGTTTGGCCTAGTAATCAGGTGTAGGTCACGGTAAAGCCTCTTATGATGTGTTCATTGTGTTGGCCTAGTGATCCAGGATGGATTACGGTAAATCCTGGTTTCTATTGATGAGGGTGAGGTGGTTTAGCCTCGGTATGCCTGTTATCTAGGTAAATCCTTCCTACGGAAAGAAACGATCCCTCTAGCCCAATGAGTGTGTCTAGAAACCGAAGTGACAATCTACCAGACACTTTCCTAAGTTAAAATTGAAAATAGAGACGAAGAATATGGCCTACCTTGTTTTGATGCTATCTTGATCTCCTTTGTTGAAGATCTTGAATCACTTGCATCACAGGATCGTTCCTACTGCTCACAACATTTATGCACCTGCACAAGAGATCAAGACAAAACAAGGCATGAAAATACAAATAGCATATTCAAAAGAAACCTACTTAACTGATCAAGGAATGTTAAGCTAAATGATATATGAGCATACACATTTAGGGAAAATGAACCAACAGTTGTATATTAATAAAAAATAAGGGAAAGCATACAACCAAGCCTTGATGTTGATAGGCTCTCCTTGAAATGAATATCCATGTCCAAGCTAAAATCTCCACGCACTCCTTCTCCAAGCGAAATGAGTAGTATATAGGCACAATCTTAGCATAAGGGTGCAAATGGGCATAGACCAACCATTTGGGAATGGGAAAGGATGAATATATAGGTTAGGAAAGGGAGTTAAGATCTATCCAAAGATAGGAGTAGGCCCTCATATCAAGGAGGTAGCTCATAGGGATAAGACCAAGAGGCCGAGTTGGGAGAACTCGACCTCATCTACGTAGAACAACCTCCAGCTTGCCGCTCTGGAAGCTTCTAGATCACGAAGCTTCTCATCCTCTTTGGGAAAATTGGATTTTTGGGATCATCACGGGTATACAAGTAAACAAAGCAATGCCATCCTGGGTCAAGTATAATACAACTGGCGACCATCATGGTTTTCGGTCTCCTAAGAGCGATAATGCAAAAATTAGGGTTTAAGAGCTATTTCCTTTAGGGGAAGCTCAAGGAATTTTCCAATAAATGTCTGAGGGAGGCTCTGAGCTGCATATATGAATGAGTACACTGCATTATGGTCATGTTTTGAGCACTTCGGGGTATGTCATAGGGAAGTACAGGAAGTGTGACAAAATTCTGTGTAACAGATGCCCCCTAAAGCATGAAGGCAGAATGGGGAGTGATGACTGATATGCTTTACGAGCTTTTGCAAGGACGAGAACAAAACATTGTCAGGAGACATTCAGATCAAGGACGCATATACATATACATATCTGATATCAAAACATGAATCCACGGTATGGACATAGACATCCAGGTAATAAGGAATATATGAAAGGATCCATGGAATGGGCGCAACCATCCAAATGAGGAGGATCATCTGTAAATCTAAGATCCAAGGTATGGACGCAATCACCTAATATAGAAGGATCATCATAAATGTAAATTCCCACAGTATGGTCACAACCATCCGTATAGAAGAAACATGAGTACAATCGTGAAGAACATATAACTCCACGCAGCCTGAGTCATATCAGATAGGACTCAGGGTCTTGCACTCCATCCCAACCCGATCAAAGTATGAATTCTAACATGCGAATGAATGTGTCGAAGTTGAACATATTAGAAGACCACCTGATTACAGGCTAATGATGTGGACCGTTAACAGGCATGAGAGAAACCACCAATAATGACAATGGCTCTTAAGGTATGGCAATACAATCCGTGAATGTGATAATGAAGTTGAAGTTGAACGCTCGTGGAATCACTTGATCGAAGGCCAATGATGAAAACCTACCGTCAGATGTAAAGAACTTGCCATTAAGGCATGAAATCTCTAAGGTACTGAAAGGGAGTTTCTAAGTCATATTCCCAGATAATGAGCTGAAGTCGACAGGAAGTGACCTGTCGAAGGAGGGCCATAATTAAACCCCCATCATCAACACAAAACAAGGAATAAAGTGGAATAAAATGAATAAGATCCAAGACTGTAACAATGGGTCAGACAATGTATAGGTAAATAATTGCATATAGGACTCCTCTTGAACATATTGGTGACATGACTCCGTAGTGTGGTAGCATTAGACTCAACATAGGACAAAGGGTCACAACGACAAAGTGGAATAGTCAGGTGAGAGGCAAAATGGATCACCCATGCCCGGAAAGATAAGTGATTGAGCGAGGATATCCCAAACCCGACACGAGATACAAATGAGTGTCATGTTCAAGAGTGATATGCTGCCTATACAAGAGATGTTTCACTTTCAATTTTCCCCACTATTCCTAGTGAGTACCTCTTTATTTTTACACAAGCTTGAAGAGGATACCATATGCTTGTCGTATAAGTTCATCTTCGAATGAATCCATCCTAGTAAGTTTTATGAGTCCTAGGAAGGAGAAACTCGGTCTCATAATGGTGACGAGTCTTTCGTAGTAAAATTTTAACGAGCCCGACGTAAGAGTAACTCGATGTCTTTTTCACATTGAGAGAGTTTTAAAAAGAGACGAAAAAGAAAACTCCATCAGGTCCCTTTTTGTAATTTGTCTCTCGAACATGAAAAGGTAGAAAACAATATTCGAGAGAACCTCTTGACCATGTTGACCAAGGTGTACCTTTTTCATAAATAGTCAACCTTAGCGTGAAAAAGGCATAAACCTATAATGAGACAACGTCAATTCATTTACTTTAACGAGTTCGCAATGACAAGTATTCGAAAATAATTTCATATTTCAAGAGTTAGAAAAGCGCTGAAAGATGACTCTTCCTAGAGGAACAAGTGGTATAAAAAGGATAGCAACTGGTTCTAGTGATGATGGAACTACTCAAAACATGTAAAGATCATGAGGCTAGCTAATAATACCACTCATCGTAGATGTTCCTTAGGCAAGGGTAAAACAACCAAGTGAAAGCGAATGATCGGCCAAAAAGATGGTGGTGATGGAATGGACAAAACCAAGGCTCATCTGGAAAAACAGGCTGATAAAAATGGAAATCACAAGATGTAAAGTGGGAATGGTTTCATTTTTACACAAGCTTGAAATATGAGGAACTATGCTTGAGTATACTTGAATATGGTTTCATTTTTCACAAGCTTGAAACGAAAACAAACTATGCTTGGATTTGGTTTCATTTTTACACAAGCTTGAAACAAAAACAAACTATGCTTGGATTTGGTTTTATTTTTACACAAGCTTGAAATGGAAACAAACTATGCTTGGGATTGGTTTCATTTTTACACAAGCTTGAAACGGAAACAAACTATGCTTGGATTTGGTTTCATTTTTACACAAGCTTGAAACGGAAACAAACTATGCTTGGGATTGGTTTCATTTTTACACAAGCTTGAAATGGAAATAAACTATGCTTGGGATTGGTTTCATTTTTACACAAGCTTGAAATAAAGATAAACTATGCTTGAGATAAGTTTGCATGCCCCTAGCATAATGACTCGATTAGAGGTACATGCCCCCAAAGATTAATTTCATTCACCTAAGTAGACTACTGGTTACTAACAGGTGGATGGAATGAAGGTTTACTTATGAGATCGAGTGAAAGACTCGACTGGGATTTTACGATATCTAATCAAAGACTCAAATTGGAAGGGGATTTGTTTCATTTTTTAATGAGCTTGACATAGGAAAGAACCATGCTCATGACACCTTGTTCATTTTTTTATAAGGTTGACATAGTAAAAGAACTATCCTCATGGTCCTTGTTTCACTTTTTAACGAGCTTGACACAAGACACGAAACTCTGCTCTAACACCTTGTTTCATTTTTAACGAGGTTGACATATTAAAAGAACTATCCTCATGGCCCTTGTTTCATTTTTTAATGAGCTTGACACAAGACAAGGAACTCTGCTCCAACAACTTGTTTCTTTTTTTAATGAGGTTGACATAGTAAAAAAACTATCCTCATAGCCCTTGTTTCAGTTTTTTACGAGCTTGAGACAAGACAAGGAACTCTGCTCCATCCCTTTCATCACAACCCAAAAGAGGCCATGGCTTCCAAGAGGTTCTTATCAGATAGGAGAATAACACTCGGGAAGGGATACATGTCCAGGGACCCAAATAAAAAATCGGGGTCCAATGCCCCCAGTACATGGTGTTATCACTCTAATAATTCCTTCGAAGTAATAAGAAGGAAAAACCAAAGGTAACCACAATCCGCTTTTGGAGATCAGAAACTAGCCTTTCTGTTGCTCAGAGAGGGCTCTCTCTTTAAAATTTAACTTTGTTTTAGTTAAGATGTTTTATGCTAGCTATGATTGTTCAAGGGGTTTTGATTTGTATTTGAGATTGGGTGGTGGGATCTGCTTAGACAGATGGATAAATTGATGTCTTTTAGACCATTGGGCTATGGAGTCAACTAATAAGGAAGCGAAAATGGATTAAGTCATTAAAGGGGATGTTCCAAGGGCAAGATAGCAAAGTGTATTTCAGATATTTGAGATAGAGGGGTGAAAAGGTTTCTCTCAAGGTGAGAGAGAAGTTAAGGGTTCTCAGACCCGGATAATGAATGAGGAAGGAAGGGGTAATCGAGATCAAAGGGCAATTAAGAGTCCTTTAACCTGTATTATTCATGAAATCAATCTAAAACAAAGAGCAATTAAGAATTCTTTAATTTAAATATTAGAAGAAAAAATTCAAATGCTTAACTGTTAAGACAGAGTGTGTTTAAACAAGTTCTCAAATATTATTCCAGTTATAACATTTAGATTGAGAAACACATATAAGATTATGAATAACTTTGAGAAAAATGACAATAAAACATGAAAATACTTGTCTGAAATTTGCTCAACACATGAATCCTTGGAAAATTTTGATCTTTATTACTCAATCCATCTGGCTAGCTCATCAACTGATACAATAACCTTCTGGGTCTTCTTCATCAAAAAATATATAGAAATGTCTAATAGAATCCACCCTACATACTTCGAATTGTGAAGTATTTATACAAAATTTTATTACAAAATATCTCAAATTGATTTGAGATTTAATCTAGGAAAGAAAAATATCTTCTTGCAAGAAGATAGAGACAGCTATTGAACTGCTTCATGTTGTCCCTTTTAATTTGGTATTGCTGGCTTTTATGCTATGAATTTTAGCCCTTTATGCTGCTTTGTTGTTTGATCTTTTACGCTGGAAGCTTTATTTACTTTAGGCTTTCATCTGATACACTTTGACTCTGATACACTTTGACCCTACTGATTTGTCTTCATCCTTTTACCATGTTGTTTTACTTTTACTGTACATTAACCTTTTTACTGCATATTTCTATAGTAAATCAGTTAATTTCTCCCATGTTTCAGCATCAAGTAATTGGATTTTTAGCATCCTCCTATATATTTCATCTGCCTCAGTGTATTTGGAAAAAGTAGGCTTATTGATAAACAAGTGTTTTACCTCATGCTGGAGGTAAAACAAGTTTTCAAATGTCTGGTAGAGTACTTTGCCTGTTGGCAATGCCTTCATTGATAATGTATTGACCTGATTCTTTGCTACCTCTCTGATTTTCTTATTGTAATCCTCCTATGTCATGAGCTTGTCATTTATCACTAAGGGATTGGGTAATCCCTTCTCTCTCAAAATTTGGAACTTAGCCATAAATCTGTCAATGGCTATCTGCATATTCTGACACTTATCCTTCAAGTTTTTCATTAAGTTTCTCTTGGAGAGGACCCTTTTGACCTCCAAAATTGTCTCTGTTCTATCCTCTATTTCCAATTCCTGAAGCTCATACTTATTCTTGCTGTTAAGGAACTGGATAATTCTGGAAACCTCTTTTAGCGTTTCTCCTAATTCTTCTTTTACTATTTGGATGGCCTCTTTAGCCATCTTTATTAAATATATCTGCTCAAAAATCACCTGAATAGATGGCCAAATATCATTGACGGATTCAATGATATTGGCCCATAGTAGTTCCTTAGCCTGCCCAAGGGGTTCTTTTAGTGTCAAGTCCTTTTCCATGGCTTTTAATATTTCACTCATCCTGGCAGCTTTTTGCACTTCTTCTTTGTGCATGATTTTGGCAATCTTGTAATCAGTTTCCAATCTTGTCACCTTTTCTTTGAGCTTATTCATCTTTGTTGTCTGTATGGACATTTCTTCCATAGCATTAACCAACTTTGCTACTTCATCACCTGATGTACCTCCTGCTGAGGTATATTCCATGGAAACTGGTTGTGTTGTGGCCATTTGAGTTGTGGGAGCCAATGAGGCTGCCAATGTGGAAGGAACAGCCGTGGTGACTACTGGGATGGCATTCACCGAGCTAGTGCTAATATCAGTTTGCTTTAATTGGATTAGGCTGTCCAATTCCTTTTCTATTTCCCTCAACTGATCATTTAGTTTAAGGAATAAGTCCATCAACTCTTCATGGTCTTGTTTGGATTTCCAATACTTCTTGTGTCTGGGGGTGCTGTAGTTGAGGTATCTTCAACTGCTTCTTGAGCACTACAATGTCACCATTCTTCCTTTTGATTAATTTTTCAGTGGCCTTGATGTCTTTGGGATCATGTACCAACTCAATTACCAAGTCTTCCAAAGACTTGATTTTGGTGTCTTTGGCTTGTGAGGAAGCATTTTCCAACTGATACTGGGCTGAGATGTTATTCAATGAATTCTGCAACTGATGGGAAGCTATGGATTTTCCTGTAAGGGTGGAGTAAATCATTTATCCAGCCTATTTGTGAAATTCAATTTGGTCAATGGGATGATTATCCCTTGCCAATACCTCAAAGTTTATCTTCTTGAAATATGCTGATGTTCTTGGTTGTTGCACAATTGGCTTTATGAAGGACATTTGCATCTTTCCTTCCTTGATGTCAAAAGCCGACATCAACCTAGTTTGATTGGTGGGAGTAAGTTTGAGATACTGTGCATAGGATTGTGCCTTCAATTTCTCATTTCTCATTTTTATTTCCTTGAACTTGTCCTTAATGTCCCTATCTCTATCAGCATGTTTATTGAATGAGGAGACTTCTACATTGAGCTGCCTTTCTAAAATTTGGTCTGTGATGCAGATGGCTCCTGTTTTTCTCCAGATGGAGTTGTGCCCTTGCTCATGTCTAACTCAGTCTTAGTTATTTCTACTGAGCCTTCTGCGTCTTCCTGTTTTGAAACAGGATTGAGCCTAGGCCTTTTGTTCTGGCTAGCTTCATACTACACATTGGAAGTGTCCATACCTGAGCTGAAAGCTCCCTCTCTGTTCCTTTTGGGACTCTTTTCCTCATTCTGAGGAGTCTGCAAAATAGTAGGTGTACTCATGGTTCCTTCTTTCTCTAGCAATTTTACGAATGAGCTTTCATTAAGTGGTCTCTCTAGATCAAACAAGGTATTTTCAACATCTACCTTTGTACTAACCCTGTCTATGAGAGTGCTTTCCAACCACTCAGATTGGTTGGCATATCTCTCTATTTCTGGTATGGGGTGATGAATGTAAGGTCCCAATTTGATTTTTTTGTCTTAGTTTTGTCATAAACCCTTGAGGGTCATACCTCCACATGAAACTGTTCTGAAACTTCATTTGTTGCAGAATTTGATCTGCTTCCTCTCCTACCTCTCTAGAATTGCAAATAAAAGGACCTAATTGATTTTTCACCTTAAACTGAGTCATTTTCTTGGCTGAGACAAAGTTGACATTATCAAAATTCATTATCTGCCTATAATACTCTAGAGCAAATAACCTCATGGGGAGGTATTTGGGCAGTTTGTATGGGGCAAGTTGGCAACCATAGATTCTTATTTCAGTGTGATTTTGGTAAATATACCAATATCTCACCTTACTTTGCTTGGAAAATTGGAGCACTCTTTTGATTTCTTGGCTTATCCTGGGTGGAGGGCTTCCTGTCAGCATGGTCATGACTGGATGGACAAAAGAGTCAATGAAGTCTGTGTAGGTGTATGGTGATGAATACCTGTGGAGTAATGGTGTCCAAAATATGACAGACCTGGGCTGACCTCTAGTATCCAGCTTCTGGATGGTGAAGGGAATCTATCTGACTAATAATACAAAAACATGTGGTAAAGTATAGATGAGTATTTGAATACTCTCTCATTGTGCATTATGGTAAATTTTTCATGCATACTTTCAGCTATGAACCGGGCATAATTGTACAAAGTAGCAGGAGGGTTTCCTGGGGTGAAAATGGACATGTAGGCGAGGATGAGCTCATCAACAAATTCATTTGTGGTATAGCCCATAATACATGATATCATAGTTACAATTTTCTTTCCCCTGTCAGAGAAAATGGCAGAAACATATGGAGGGGCATCTTTAGGAATGTATTGCTCTTCTACAATGAAAGTTTGGAATATTTGGGTTAGTCTAAATGGAATCAATTTGGTGTACTGGTCTAACAATCTCCAATGGAGAGTGGGGTCAGGTTTGGACCTGGTTGGACTTGCAACATCTCATTGATTGATTCAGCTATAATAGTAAACAAAACTTTTTGGTTTGGGGACATTATAGCTCTCTCGTTGGGAATGTAACAGGCATGGCACATATGGACAATCTCAGGAAATATATGTACATGTGGAAATTGGTATTTGGGAAAATTGGAGTCCCAAAGGCCAATGTCATCAGTATGGTTTAGATATTTGTCCTTACTCAAACAATGAATTTTGAGAAAGACTTCATAGGCACTTGTGTCTTTGATTTTAAAATCCTTGTTTGCCAGGGGAAGGTGGTCAAGGTCCAAATGGGGGGTCGTGATAGGTCTGACATCCATGGTGATGGGGGCAGCCATAATTTAGTTCTTTTGGCAATACAGGTTTATATCAGAGGTTTTGAAGGAAACTTGGAAGTTTTCAGAAGGGTTTGGGCACACACTTTTAAATTTAAAGTAATTTCAATTAATTTTACTTAATTAAAACACTTTAAAGACTGAATGTTTTAAAATTGAAAGGGTTGTATGGTAATTTGTCTTCAAATACCTGGAATTCAGGTGAATTAGCTTCAAATTGGTGTTCTCGACAACTACAAAAGGTTGAATAGGTTCTGGTATGGATTGAGAGCTTGATTGGGGTCTCTGCAACTTCTTCAGGAGTGAAATTGAGGTCAATTGGTTATTTCAGCATTTGCAGATGTCGCAATGGTTTGCAGAGGTTCACAAAGAAAATGAGTGAAAAAGGCAAAATAGGGCTTCTTGGCCTGTTTGTTGAACAACAATCACTTTTTTGCGAGTAAATTACAAATGAAAAGTGGGCGGTTTTTCGGGTTGGGCGGGGAGGTGGTTTCCCAATCCATCACACGCTTTCATGGTGGAGGCGGTATTTTGGAGGGGTCACCTGATCTATGTTAGCGCTTGACATGTAGCAGAGGGGGACAGGAAAAAACCACTTTATCGAGCAGGTAAAGTTCGGACATTGGGTGAACCCAATATGGGTGTGGACTGTTGGATTTGGGCACTGATAATCGGACGACAGTCGAGTGATAGATGTGCACGGATGAAATGGCTCGGGGCTTTCATCCTTAGCGCTTTGGGATTATTTAGGAGTTAATCATGGGATTAAATGATCGGGCGAGGTTTAATGACGGGATTATCTTAACTTTACCAAAAATTGGTGAGTTAAGAGGGTTTTGTTGGGGATATGGGGTAAAGTATAGTTTATAGCTAAACTAAGGGTTGGTATATTACATAAGGGATTTATTTATATATGGGAAAAGGTATATAGGGAGCTATAATATTATGTTAAAAATTAATATGAAACGAAATGAGCAGAGTGAACATACCACTAAGCATAATGTAATATTTGTGCATTTTATTCACATACACTTTATACTTAGGATAAAATCTTTTTGTGGGTATTTTGAATGAAATGGAATTTAACATGGGGTTATTTAATTTTCATAGGCAAATGGAGTTTCACCTTAGGAAAAGGGGTTTTATTAGGTTAATGAAGGGAAATGAATTTTATGAAGGGAATTCTAACACTTGATGTCCATAAGTGATTAAGTTGAGGGTCCGGTCCCACCAAAAGTCAGAGAAATGCTCTGAGCCTTTATGACTTGAAGGATTTTTATTACTAGAACATACTTGTAGATGGGGAAATTAGTAAATACAGGGATTGAATGAATGAGGGAGGATTAATTAAATCAACTTTTAAACCATTGTTTTTGCTTTCTTAATACCTCATGCACATTGAAATATATGATTAAGCATGATAAATGTGATTTTATCCAATCAACTTTATACTTCAACAACTTTTCTTCTACTTACCCATTACTTACCCTAACATTTTTTCTTCATTTATTTGGGTGCATTTAGGCTAGCAGACCCTTATCATTCATTTTTCTTTTGAAAAGTAAACTATCTAATTATAGCCTTATATCATCCAAGGGCTCAGATTAAACTAATGAGCTCCTTTTGTTTTCTCTACCTATCTCATGATCTGTTAAGATTAAGCTGTTTGGTCAGATTTTATTCTCTAACTATAAACATAAAGTTCAAAGCATGAAATAGTCAAGATTAAGCAGTTTGACTACCATGGGTTGTGGCATGTATGACAAGCTGCACACAACCATTATTTAAGAGAGTAAAGTAATTAAATAGTAGTGGCATTTAGAATTTCACACTTTCATGATCTGTTTTTGTTTTTTTGGGTTCATATATTTTCATTTTTTGATATTTTATTATTCCTTTTGTCCTTTGATATTTCTTTTAGGACATACCCTATTTACATTTTTAAAATTTTTAATATGGAAAACATTTGCAGAAAGCAAAGGTATGTACAACATTACAAGGCTTAACATTAGCCAATTCAAAATTATGAATCCTATCACTATAGGAGTCTAACACATGGTGTACTACATCACCTACTAGATGATCAGTAGATGTGAGTATGGAACTAGTGGCCACATAATTAACCTGTGGTAGGGGCGATACTACTTGCACATAAGAACCATTTAGGGATGATGGTTGAGTGGGAGTTGATTCAAGACCAATGAATGTAAGCTGATTAATGATCACAATGATTCCTTCATGTGGGAAACACATCACTTGAAAGAGAGAAGAGACAAGATCTCCCATGACATAAACATAGTCACAGCCAAGGAGTAGATTAAAATCTAAAGGGCCTTGGACAAAAATCACGTCTATATAGATAGTCTTTCCTCCCAAAGTAATAGGTAACTTAGGAAGGATCCCTAACGGTTGATTGGTTCCTCTATTAAAAGCTAACATATTTTGGGTGACGAGGACAAGTTGAGGAGAACCTAAATCTTGCCAAGCAGTTGAGGACATGATGCTAACAAATGCACCCTCGTCTATGATTGTGCTAGGTATGGCCATATGGTAAGCCTGTACTGTAATCTGGAAAGGCACATAAGACAGAAGGCGATATCCTGCCAGTCGACTCCAATCAAAATAAGTGACTAAACTACTCAGAGGGGGTGTCATAGGAACGTGAGAGCTACTCTCTTTCTCTATGGGAACATGAGAACTGCTCTCATACACCTCGAGAATGAGAGGATTTCCCTCCAGCTCATTTGAAGTGGAAGAAACTAGAAGAACCTAAGCAGTATGAGGTTCACTCTCTACAAGAAAGGTATAGTTAACTGAAGGCGGAACCAAGTCTACCATTTTCTCGACCAATGGTTGGTCGAGAACGGACTCATGAGACTCACTTTTAAAGACAACGGGGTTGACCAAATATGGTTTTTGATCAATCACTTGATCAACTAGCAAAAGATTAGGGGAAAGCTTTTGATACCCAGTCGGAAAACAAGGTTGAGAAGTTGTAAGGTTTTCCAACTCTTTGGAAGCTTCATCCATTAAAGGACAAAGGTGAATGGGATGATTACCTTCACACAACTTATAGGGAAATTTGACTTTTCCCTTTTTCCCATGGGATTTACTAGTTGAAGGTTTATCACCAGCATGATCTCCAGAGACTGATGACAAAGGTCGATGTGAACCTGTGGACCACACTTCTAAGACCTCGGGAATACTAGGACAATTATGAAGAAGGTGTTCACCCTTACATAACATGCAAGGGAATTTTACTTTCTGGGGCTCGTTGGAAGATTTTTGTACATCAATTGCATCTATAGCAATGACTGTGTGGTTGCCCCTTTACTTATTTTACTTGTTCTTCTTCATCCTCCTCTTCTTCTTTTTAGATTCCTGGTTACTAGAATCTAGAATTTCACCAGGCGAAGAGGAAGAACGGGGCGAAGAAATAGGCAAAGAAGGCGAGAAGTCAACTTTAGGATAAACAAGAGGTTGATGTTGTTCAGGTGGATGAGAACTCGATTGAAAAGAAGTTTGAACACTCAAAACCATCGAGGTCTAAAATAACCAAACTGGAAGACCAATGGTCAATCCCGAAAGGGACAATGTTGCCATTTAGGGAGCACCAGTATTTCTAAAAGAAGGAAAAGGACTAGGATTCCCATCAAAGGGATATCCTTGACTGGTAGACTCAGGAAATGTTGCCATTGGTATCAACGTAAGATCTACTAAGGAGTATTTACACAGGAAGGATGTTGTTCCGCGGTCAATTAATTTTAGAATTTGAAACAAAAAACTTTTCATTTTCATGTTTTAAGAGTCGAGAAAAGGACGAAAAGGTGATCCAGTCACTTTCCTTGGTTAAACGAGCTTGAAAGACAAGTACTTGATGATATTTTCAAGCTTAAGGAGTCAGAAAAGATCGAAATGACTACTCAGGATACTCTAGGAAAAATGGATACCAAGTAACCGTGAACTGCAATATACACCTTAGCAAATAAATTTACTAAGGACTTGACGTACGTGCAGGTAGTATCCCCAAATGTTGTTTTTGATGTATCACATTTACAGGCCAGCAGACTCGGCTTCCTATGGATAACGGTTTACAACCTATGACGGTCTCCCTTTATATACTTGATGGAACAGGGCACAAAAGTCTGTGCTAGCGTTGTCTAATGCAAGAGTATTGTGAACGACAACTGTTGAGTTTTATAGACACTAGAACACATCTCTAGTATAGACCATTAAGTATGAGCGTTAATGCTTAAAATGCTCCTTAGATTAGTTGAGGTAAATTTTAAAGTTGATATTATGTTTCAGTTTCAAGGCCTCAATGATGTCACCTGTTCCTAAAATATAGCTAAATGATGAAATTGAAATCCTTTCATTCGATGAAAACTACCTATTTAGGGAAGAGAAACGCCCAAATTGTGCATCAAACAAGCAACAATGCATCAATGACAATTTTCCAATGCTAAATGGAAAACATGAAATCTAATCTTTCATTTCATAAGCAAATGAAATGCCAAAATAAAATCTTAAAGCGATCTACCTTAAGATATAATGATGATTTCCTTTTCACTTTAATGCAATCAATGTAATATAGTGCAAAAGAGAAAAAGAGAATGAAAACAACTCAATAATCATGAAAATATATTTCACATTAATGATTTTGAATGCAACAAATGCTTCGAAAACTACTTAAAATATAAACACTTTCACTTTTTCTTTTCGAAACACAAAATTCAAAGCAAATACTTCCTTTCAGTTCAATCAAAACAAACAATTTTGTAATCTATTGCTTGCCAAATGGAACTAAAGTGACTTTCAAAGCATCTACTCAATTCGACACTAATGAAAACAACTTAATACCCAAGAACCAAAAGTGATTTTCAAAAGACGTCCAAACACAAAAAGACTCTTTGAACAAGGGTAATTGATCTTTGAAGAGAAGACCAATGAGTGAATGAAGGATGACCTAGAAGTCCTAGAAACCCTAGAAGGAAAATCAAGCTCCAAACACACTTAAACCAAATCAAGAGGTAATTGTAATAAAAAAACATGTCAAGCAAGACAAGGACACTAAAATCACACTGGTAAGCCATTAACAGAAGGAAAAACACTGAAAACAAGAAGAAAAACCCTAAACTCTTTAACCTCTAATATCATCGCACCTGTTAAAAGAAAAGAAGCGATCATCGCTACTGTAACCAACATATCCACGATGTCATCGCGACTGTCAGGGACAAAACTGTGATGGTTGAGAAAGATAAAGAAAAAACAAAAAAACTTCAAGAGAAGCACAAATTAAGAACCTTCAAGCAATTACTAGAAAGTGAAAATAGTTAAAGACACACAAACAAGTCTAGGAATGGAAGGTTGGTTAAACTCACCACAAAAACAAGGTGAAGGATTGAATGGAAAGGATCATAGGCTCACCAATGGAGTTTCCATTTTGTTGTCTAGGTAAATCCTCTCTACGGAAAGAGACGATCCCTCTAGCCCAATGAGTGGTTCTTGCAACCAAAGTGACATTCTACCAAACACTTTCCTAAGTTACAATTGGAAAGAGAGACAAAGAAGATGGCCTACCTCGTTCTGATGCTATCTCAATCTCCTTTGTTGAAGATCTTGAATCACTTGTGTCATGGGCTCATTCCTACTGCTCACAACGTTTATGCACCTACACAAGAGATCAAGACACATCAAGGCATGCAAATACAAATAGCATATTCAAAAGCAACCTACTTAACTGATCAAGGAATGTTAAACTAAATGATATATGAGCATATGAATTTAGGGAAAATGAACCAACAATTGTATATTAATAGAAAATAAGGGGATGCATACAACCAAGCCTTGATGTTGATAGTCTCTCCTTGAAATGAATATCCAAGTCCAAGCTAAGCTCTCCAAGCACTCCTTCTCCAAGCGAAATAAGTAGCATATAGGCACAATCTTAGCATAAGGGTGCAAATGGGCATAGACCAACCATTTGGGAATGGGAGAGGATAAATATATAGGCTGGGAAAGGTATTTATGATCTCTTCAAATATAGGAGTAGGACCTCATCTCAAGGAGGTAGCTCATAGGGATAAGACCAAGAGGCTAAGTTGGGAGAACTCGACCTCATCTATGCTGAACAACCTCCATCTCGCCGCTCTGGAAGCTTCTAGATCACAAAGCTTCTCATCCTCTTTGGGAAAATTTCCTTTTTTGGATCATCATGGGTATATAAGTAAACAGAGCGATGTCATCATGGGTCAAGTATAATACAACAGGCGACCATCACAGTTTTTAGTGTTATAAGAGCGATGATGCTCAAATTAGGGTTTAAGAGCTATTTCCTTCAGGGGAAGCTCAAGGCATTTTCGAATCAATGTCTAAGGGAGGCTCTAAGCTGCATATATGAATGAGTGCACTGCATTATGGTCACGTTTCGGGCACTTTGGGGTATGTCACATGGAAGTGCAGGAGGTGTGACAAAATACTGTGTAACAATGCCCTGGTTGAGTTCTTTTGGTTTGAGTCCCACATTCATGCTTGGAATATGGAATCAGGGTGATTGGATGAAGAGAGACTTGGATCAACTAATCTATGGTCAGGTGGAACATGGTAGTCCCATCTCCAGTTGGTTCATTGCATTGATTAATGAGAAATCCATTCCATTGATTTTCATGTGTAAATGTACTGGTGTATAGATGAATTTTGATAGCTGATATGCTTATTGTAATTTTTTTCCTATTATGATGGTTATATGTTCATTTTATGGAAGCAGCTATGGTTAGCTCTCAACATGTTTTTACTTCTATTTAAATGGATATTGTATCTATGACCTGATAAGTGATAAGGCATAAAATGAAATGAGGAAACAATGGTTCATGGCGATTCTCAGATAAGTAAGCGATCCCTACACTTAACTCTGTTGTTTACACCTATAGGTTACATGTCGATGATATTTTTGATGAGATGCCTGTCATGGCTAGTAGGGGTCTGCTTAAGGCCTTGATCAACTATTTACTTTTGCATCATTGTTTCCCTATACTTTACTTAATTCTTAGCTTTCATTCCATTATGGGCCTAAAAAAGTGGCTCAAATCCCAGAGTTGTTGGCATAGAATTGGAAAGTTTCATCCATAGTCGCTAGCATGCAGTCCTATGAGAGAAAATTTAGGTCTCCATTCACTTCCTTTCCCATAGTATGAGAGAGAATGAGCCTTAAATTGTCCAGAACAACAATGGGACCTAGGGATAGGCTGTCTAAGTGGTTGACTTGTATCCTGAGAGTTCTGTTGATGATGTTGGATGGTTGTGTGTGACGTTCCATCGATTCCACTTCCTTAAGGTTTCCTAGGAGGTCAAATCTGATCATAGTAGCCTCTCGTCTGATGTTTACCCTAGTTGGCACAATTACTTGGGTGGATGTGGGAGGAGGGTGTTACATATCGGGTCTCCTCCTATCGATGAAAGTCTGTAAATATAAGGGAGCCTTAGATGAGGTGACAGTGCTCTATGTCTCAATTTTTTTCCCCTGGAATAGCATTTTCCCTTTAGGGATTCCCCTTAGGTCCTATGCTAGTTTTAGTGGTAACATTTTGGCACATTTGTCGGGGATGTGAAACGTGTGTTTTATTCCCCATAAGACATTATTGATATATCATTTGGCGACTCCATTGGAGGAACGAAGACCTAGTTCCTCATTGAACTTCAAAGTCAATGCTTGTAGGGTGAAGCAGGCATTTGTGAAGGCATTTTAATTCACCCTGGGCTCCATTTTCGCATTATATGCAAGATCATGAATTTTTTTTAAAGAAAGTATCCATGAAATTAGCCCCAAAGAAGAATAAGACCCATGGGAAAGATTGGATTCCTGGTCTGAGATTTGTTATCATCTGATAGAGCACAAGAATGAGGACTTCATACTGAATTTTTATAACAAGAGCTGGTCAAACCTCAGCAGCATAAAAAATGAGTATGAAGAATGTCCTACCAGTTATATCTTCTTGGATCTTGCCTATTATACTAGTTTATTTAATTCCTTGTCTCACAAGATCAAGGAAAAATTTGGCTCATTACCAGATGAGGATTTGGATGACCAGGATGGCCAAGAAAATGAGGATGGTGAGAAAATACTAGTTATGCAATTGGGTGCAAATAATAATCAAGCAAAAGAAATATCATCTGAGGATGGGGAAGAGTTGGATCCTGAAAGCCTTCAAATCACACAAGAAATAATGGATGAATATAATAGGTCATGCATGGGATTAGTAAAGGAATGTAATTCTAATGAAGTATTCTCTCATTTATATGATGAAGAGGTGAAGCTTCATAAGATGGAATGTGAATATAAAGATAACCCCACTAATGATCTCCTCCTAGAAGCATATTATCAAAATCATGTGACAAATACCTTAGCCATTGTTCTTCAATAGAAGAAAGAATAAGAGGGGTCTCTCTTTTCAACCAACCAAGATGAAGATGACCTTCAGAATCTCGAAGATGAGCCCTCGTTGGGGTTGTAGGATGGACATGATGATTCTAAGAGCACATGTGTTGACGAGAATGAAGCTATATAAAGTAAGGCCGATACTGAACTTACCTTTCTCAAGGGTATCACTCCTGATGACTCTCATTTTGAGAACCTTGAGGAAGGTGCTCCCATGAGCTCCTTGGAAGATGACATTGGAGATTATTTCCACATTGAAAAGGAGAAATGGGAGATTATTGGGCCTCAATTAGATTGTTCTCCCATTTATGATACTAAAAAAGATGATGAGATTGAGATTGGTTTTTCCTTTATCTCGGGCATTACTTGTGATGACATCTCCATCGATACCCTTGGGAAGGAGAATTTTTATTTACCCTTGCATGAAGAAGGCCAATATTTGATGGAAGTGATTGCCTCTCCTTTTAATGAAAGCCAAATATTTGACTCTCCTTTCAATGAAAACCCAAGCTTTGATGCTTATAATAAGGAAAGTAACAAGGCTCTTACCTACCCACCTTATGATTATGTATTCAAGTCACTTGAGACTTTAGATTGTGGGGAAGAAAAACTCATTGAATATGACACTTCACCCAGCCCTTTGCCTTCACCTCTTGTTCATCACCTTGAGACTTCCTCAAGTAATTCCCTCATACTTTTGGTATAACCTCGAGTGACCATGCCCCTTTTCCCCTTTCTAAATATGGTGTCAAGAAAGAACCCTTCATTGAATATAATTTATCCCCTTTGACCCACCCTCAGGATTATGATCACTCCGTGACCTCCCCTCTCTGATGTGACCATCGCATTGAACAACCTACTTGTTTCACTCCTTCTTTGTCTCACCCTTCATTCCCCTCTCCTCACAATCGTGTGACATCTTCAAAGCAGATATTACAAACAATGATTGTGATGAGGAATCCTTGAGATTGATCATTTATTCCACCATTGTGTACCTAGAAGGAAAACCTGAGACCTCTAGATTGACCTGTTTTCTTTCTGCTAGGACTTCCCTTTACCTCATATGGAGATCATATTTTCCCGCCTCCCACCCGCTTCATCCACCATGTGACTATGTCCACATTCGACTTGTGAATTATTACATGAGTAATCATACTGACATGCGTATGTATATTGATATGATGATATGCTTGTTGCACTGGAATTATGATTACACTTAGTATCAACCTTACTATATGCATGTTAGAGTAGGATTCTTTGAATGTTGATTTCCGCATTAGGAATAACATCATATAGTATTTCTCTTGGTAGATACGTGCATATATGCATATTTTATTTTCTATTTGTTTTATGGCATAAAATATAGCATGTGCGATCATGATACACCGTGAAAGCATGTTGCCCTGTGTTTTTCCATCTATTATATGTGAAGGTGACAAACCTACGGTAACGAAGAGATTGATGGAGTTCCCATGAACTCCCGTTCGAGTAGCTTCTCCCACTTCTTCAGGAGATCATATCCCAGTTGGAGACAGATGTTACCCACCATTTTGTGGGTAATATCCCTAGGATATTTTTTTTTTCCAAGATGGTCCTCAATTGGCAACCAAAAGCCCCTTGTAGCCACCAGCTAGCTCATTATGTCATTTCTCCACCACATGAGCCAACCATGTGGTCCCTTGCCCATCTTCCATGATCATATGTTTGAAGGTGGGCCTCCCGAACCTAAAGGTATGCCTTGTCATTTGGAAATTGAGTATTGTAGTTTTCTTATCATGGACACTTTTGGGCATGGATTAATGGGGGGAATTTGGCACAAATAATTGGCTAGGTCTGTGCTCTTGTCCCCTATACTCCTTTTAGGTATTAACCTTGGATTCTAGTCCCTCAGGATCTCTTTTACTGGCCATTTGGATCTAGGGATGGTATTTCATGGGAAACCCGATTTTGTTTGCATGTTCTTGCTCCCTTATCCTCTTATATTACTCTCTTTCCATTCATTAGTACCCCATTCATCATTTCTCCCACCTAGGTCCACATTACTCCACTAGGTCGACATAGGGTCAGCATGCCCCTTCCCCTTTCCTACACCTGTGGTCATGGCTTCGAATGAAGCCCAGAGGTTTATGTAGCTAAAAAGAAAGATAAAAGCATATATGGCCACATTCAATAGGAAAACTTAACACATAATCCACAAGATGGACAAGAAAAACACATTTAGCACGTGGGAAAAATCCAATACATGAGCTCTACCTCATCATCATGGTCATCACCCTGGTTCCTACAGGTTCTATGAACCACCTTCATCATATAGGAACCCATGATTGTCCCAACCCCCTGTGGGAAATGAACCACCCCACCTTAAAAGGGGTTATGCATTGCTATATATTATGCATCATGCTCTTAGCCCTTGAGCCCCGAGCAATTAATCAAAGAAAATCACAAAAAGGAAAAAGGCATATAAAGGGGGGTGGAAAAATCAAGGTCGGGGCACCTCATGTACCATGATTTCTCCCTCTTATACATCATAAACCAAAGTGTGGACTTTCCTCTTATTAGCTACCCTTATACCCCGACATGTGACCTAGGGCTTCCCCTTCTCATCCCCTACTTCATTCACCTATCTGTCACATGCCACCACCTTTTAAAGGATGTACATTGACTATACTATCCCCTTTAGAAGTAGAAAACACCTAATAGGATTATTGGTTAACCCCATTTGGATTTTAGGAGACATTGGCACATCCCTAAGACCATTATGGAAGGGAAAGCCATTCTAAAGTCCCCACCTATGGTCCATGATTTGGTAAGCTCATTTACTAGAAGGCTAGGGGACGCATTAGATCTTATGTAGGATTGCAGGTGGTCTCCAGTTTGGGTTTGGTCTCCCTATATGGGGTCCTAATCCTCCATAGGGCTACATTGGAACATACTGGGTGAGTGTTAATATCCATGGGCCTCCACAACAATATTTTTCACTCCATGGATCCCCACATCCGTTCAAAGATTACTCATGGTTTACTTATTGGATGAGGAGGATGCACCTGATCCATGATGCCCAACCGACCCCATATCTACACCATACATTTGGAATATGATCCAAGACTTACATGATGATGTGGAATCACCTACACCATCATCCTAGCCCTTACAGACGATATACAAGCATCTTCGATTTGTTTGAATACCCATGAGGACACTTGTGTGCCCCACATGTCATTTGGAGCACCATAGGTTATTACAAGGGGCCAACCCCTTGTCCACTACTTTTGAGGGTCCTATTCTTCATTATGGAACCCATGGACCTCATTAGGCCTCTTACAGGGCCCTACGACATGGATAGATTATTATTTGACCTCTTGAGAGGCTTACTTTTTCATTTATGAGCTAGTTTGGTGGGCTTGTCACTAAAAGTTGTATTATTAGCACATTTTTTTTGGGGGGGGGAGGATTATGTAGGTCAAGGAGGCTAAATCGAAGTCCTATGTTGTGTATAAATACAAGTGAGATGATTTCATTTCTCATCATCACTTTGGTTTGGATCTCTTATCTCACTTCATATTTTCACACTTTTTCTAAGGATGAATTGTAGCTTTATGGATGAGTTTTGATGTGTGGATATTGGTCTATTATCTCTTGGAGCTTATTTATTGTCAATTGTGAATGATTTGATATACTCTATTACATGTAAGTACATATTTTTTCTGTTATTCTTGTTTACTTTTGTCATATATGTTGGACTAGAATTTTTGTTGTTCTAGGGCTAATTGTTGCATGCGTTTATTGCTTAATATTGTGGAATTTTTCTCTATTATAGCATTCCTTCAATGTATGGTCCATGTAATGTGAGTGAAATTTACTGGGGGTAAAATTTGACCTTCATAAGCCATTCCTCTTGCCATCGAAGTATAAAAGATGCAAGGTTGCTTCTTCTTGAACTAGAAGGCAAACAAAGTAATCTTGAGGCCTCCTCGACTAGGAACCAAGAAATCCTACTCTTTCTCAACATAGACTCCATTATACCAAATATTAAGGCACTAATATACAAAGGGTGGTCACTAAAATCCATATTTTCTCACATGCTTCTAGCACTAGCCACATTGGGGTACCTAGGGCATCAATTTCCTAACAAGCTAGCCATAAAAAAAAAAATCAATCTCCTAAGGTCTCCTATGTCGGCCTTTCCTCTAGCTCTCCTCCAATCTTGAAGCCATTCAGACGGCGGAGTTGGGAGAAAATTCAAGCCCTAGGTCTGGGATTAAAACTTGCCCTACCATCCCCAAGGCTAGTACCTCATAGGTTCAAGGCAACATCTTCGAGTGAAATTATTTCCTTGATCCTTTCCCCCACCTTGTCTAGGGTAAGAATATCATTGGTTGCTTCATACTTTTCTCATATGCTAGATTGGGTCCACTTGGCCCCATGTGGTCCCACTCCTTTAAAGGACCATTTTTAAAGAACCATCTGGGATACCAATTCCAATAAGGATTTTAGGGTTTGGGAAACTCCTTCACAAGCCTATTCCCATAAACCTAATCCACAAAATCCTCTCTTCCTCTCCCCAGAATACATACTACCTTGTTTAGTGAGTGAGCAAGCTCCATCTTTCAAAATTCTATGGGAAAGGGTTTGTTTGGGTCACTCATATCCATTGATTTATCATTCATTAGTTACTCCATGCATATCGGGTCTCCTATCGTCGGTGAAAGTTCGTAAATAGAAGGGAGCCTTAGTTGAGGTGACAATGGGCTTAGTCTCCATTTGTTGCCCTTGGCCTAGCATTTTCCCTTTAGGAATTCCCCTTAGGTCCCTTGCTATTTTTAGCAGTATCAAGTCCAAATTTCCTAAGGAAGCGAAGTCCTATTGCAGGCCAAATTCCTCTATTGGTGCATGTCTGAATTAGTGAGGACAATGAACTCTATTGAGATGAATAATGCACCCTAAAATCCTTTGTAGATGTCAGGTCATAGTCCATTCAGACAAAAGGGTTGTAGTTTTGTTAAAAGAGAAGTGACAATTATGAATGATGATAAATTAGACTTTCATGCATTGTGGTAGGCTATATATTGAATCTAGTATTGCAAAAATAAGTTTGTAGGCTAGAACCACACCAAATTGATGGGAAAATTCATACCAAATTCAGAGCTTAAGTGATTGTTGAGATGCCTAAAGTTGAAATGGAACGAGTGAATCTTGTGGTTTTGTGATAGTGGTATCAAAACATAACCAACAATGGTGAAGTTATCCATGTGGTATGAGAATGGAAAACAATCACAAAGGTATAAAAATTTATGAGTATGTTGGGTAGTCATCTGTAATCAAAGATTAAAGAGTGTGAAACCTAGAAGAGGGTGGAACAATGGAAGACCATCATAGTGGAAGATCAACATGTGAACAACATATGGAATATCAATGTGTGGCCAACATAGTGGAAGAACAATATTGTGGAGTAGTTAAGGAGTATATTAAATCTTGTTGTTGTGTAGGTTGGTCAAGTCAGGTGGTCAAACAAAGGAAAATAAGAATTGTTGTTGACAGGTCCAAGTAACAATTTGAAGAAGTAGGTTGGTACCTATTAATATGCTTAGTTAGTGCTCAACTAGGGGATTGGAGTCTCCTATAGGTTGGTGCCTGAACATTTTCTAAGTTTGTGGTCAGCTAGGGGATTGGAGTCTCCTATAGTTTGATGCCTACAAAAGTTGTAATTTGGCGCTTACTTTGTACAAGGAAGTTTACAAAGATCAATTGTACAAATTTTTTATATAAAGATCTATGTTTCATGATTTGTGTGAATCAAATGTTTTAAAAGTTAACAATTATTAATTATAAAGAAATACTAATTCACACCCCTGCCAATATTGCCAACAATTTTGTCATGATATTAGAGTTGATCACTTTATATTTTTTTCCCTTGGATACCTATAAGTTCAATTTCTTTTCCAACAAAACTCTCATGAAAAGATCTTAAAAATTAAGGGGCAATATTCCCAATGATTGTAACCATTAGACCCCTAAGACAACATCGACACCACCCATTTGAGTTGCAATCATGGTACTATCCAACAAATACTCCCCCATATACAACATAATACCATGTAACTTCTTTGAACAATTTATGGTACCTCCATCTACAAGCATTACTTGATATTTTGGTGTTAGATATACAAAGAAATTAAGAAGAAGTTATTCCAATTTGTAATTGATGAAGTTATGGCAACTAACTGAATCAATAAATACTATTACCTTCTTTTTTTTGATATATCCTTCTACCTTGAGTGTTTTTTGAGTACTAATTTTGACCAATGCATGACAAGATTTTGTTGGAGTAATCTCTTCTAGCTCTAAATATTGTGACATTTCCACTTGTTAATATCCCTCAACTTCATAATCTACGTACAATAATTTTTTCTTCTTGCATGTAAGCTCCTTACTGTACTTATTGTCACAGTTGAAACATAGCCCATTTACTCTTGTTTCATCCATTTTCTTAGGTGTCAACCTTATTGGCTTACTAGAGGGAGCATGATTTTCTCTATAGTTATTAGTGACCAATTTTCTAGTGGTCATATTTTTACTTTCAACTTTCCTTGCTAGACTGAAAGCATGCCCTAGAGATTTAGGTTCAAGGAAATGCACCTCATGTTGGATGCTTTCCTTTAAAGTTCCCATAAATGGGTATAACAAATTATCCTTTGAAATGTTCTTTACCCTAAGACTCAACTTTTGGAATTGTTGATTGTGCTCTGTAACTAGAACATTTTGTCAAAATTTTTCCAATTGAATGAATAATGTGTTGCTCTTAATATCCCCATAATATGCTATCAATTCCTATGTAAAAAAGGACCAAGATATAGTAGAATCATTTTTCTTTCAAAAAGACATTGATACCATGCATGTTGATATTGTTCCAAAAACATGGCTACAATATTTAATTTTCATAAGGCTATCACTTTGTGCAAATAAAAGTATTGCTCCATCTGGAATATCCATGTTATATGATCATTACCATAAAAATTCCTCATGTCGGTCTTCAAAATGTGGTAGCTTCTTGGCACTAAATTTAAGCCGTGATGATGAGGATCTTGGAGTGAAAGATCATGTTTATACTTTTGTGATTCAATATTTGTGCTCTTCAATTATGATAAAATACATCCCCTAGGTGATTGAGTTCCATCACAATTATTATCCTTATTTGCATGATTTCCTTAATTCTTAATATTCCTTTTATAAAGCCTCTCCAAGAGGAGCTTTTTCATGGAATCCATTGATTATTGTATTTCTTCCTTGATAGGTTTTTGTATTTCATCCTTTCCATTTTTTGTATTTATTCATTGTTCTTTTCCATTTCATGCATCATTTCTATTTTAAGGTTTTCTTAAGAACGTGATAAATCCACCTTTTTACAACATACTACCATCCATTTCTTCAACTTAATTGGGAAAACCTAAATTCTAAGTCTTCACTTTCTTCATGAGCCTTGGATAAGTCTTCAAGATGTTTAATTGGTGTAGTACTTATCTTTGGAGACATGTTGAAAATAATGATAGTACTCCTCTTTATCACATTTTTTAGTCACAAAAAGAGGATATTGTCACTTTTAAGTTATATACCTTAAAACATTAATTTTGGGAAATATTTGAATGGTTGATTTTTTTTCTTGCTATATCTCTAATATTTGAACCCTTCTAAATATGAAATTATGGTATGTAATACTTTGATATGGTTTCTTTGTAATTCCATAAGTCTAACCAGAATTCGATGTGCCAAGTGAAAGTTATGGTAACCTTCCCAAAACATGCTAATTTTTGGCCTCTTCCCAAGAGACAACTTGTATGGAATGTTATGTGTCCAAAAATTCAAATATAATTCCAAAATGTTTCCTTGAGGTACTTCATTATGTCATCTCAAATATTTGAATATTTCATAGTATGAGGTATCCTAGAAAAAAATTACAGTGAAAATTCCAAGGTCACTTTTTTCTTAAATTAATTTAAGGAACCTTCACAAACTATAACTTATAGAGTATGGACCATAATCTAAATTTTTTACTAGATGTGCCTTGAGAAGTCTTCTAAAGTGTTTTTGAATTTCACTATTTGAAATTAAATGGAAAAAACTATAGTGAAAATGCTAAGATGACTTGTTTGGAATATATTTAAGAACCAATCACAAAAATTAACTTCCTTAGAGTATATCTCAAAAAGTATAGCAAACCAAAATCTGAACCTTTCAACAAATGTTCCCCTAGATCCATCGTCAATATCCTCAAAATTTCACCATAGAAAATGTCCCAGAACAAAGGTACAAAAAAAATACCATGATGACCTATTTGAAGTAGCAAAACCCTAGTTTGTTTGCTTTGCTACCAAATGTTATGAACCTTGTGCTTTAAAAGTGATAAAAAAAATCAATAATTACAGTCCACTTTAATAGGGAAAGTCTACTTATACAAAACAATATTTGATGATCATAATACTAGGTCTCATATATATATATATATATATATATATATATATATATATATATATATATATATATATATATATATATATATATATATATATATATATATATGAATGACAAATGGTACAGTTATAATAAAATGGGACTATGAAAGGTTCTAGCCTACATAACAATATAGCAATAGAAATGTAATCACTCAATATATCGAGATTAATAAATGTTTTAATGTTAAGATGGGGCTTATATAGGGCTTAACATTGCGCTATATTCTTTTCACTATTAGTGCCATGTGCTATATCTATGTGTTGGGGGGTATACCATCCCATTTTATCTGTGGGTTCAAGGGTGGAGCCCATGATTTTTTTTTTGGGTGGTCATTTGCTCCGTTTTTTATGGTTTTCACCATAGGATTTTTCAATACATAGTTTTCTAATTTTGGGTAAGGAATTAAGGTTGTAATCTAATTTAAGTTGACAAATTAAGGTTTTGGATGCCATGATATCCAATACACTGCATTGTAAATGGTGATATAAAGAAAAAAATGAGAGTTAGAGATGTAGTTGTAGACATTTTCCACTTTTTTCGATCAAGGGAAACTAGAGTAAATCTTTGAGTATTATGTGTCAATGATATTGTTTACTTTTCTATTTTATAAAGAATCTGTGTGTGCATTGCTTATTGTAAAGGTTTAAACTTTACTTGTTGATCATATAAAATCACTTTCTCCTTAGTTAAGCCACATGGCATAGCTACATCCTTGGAAATTGGAGGTAATAATGACTTCTAGAACTAATTTGCTAGAAATTATTCTAGAATTTCAGCTTTGATAAGCTTATCTTTCCATCTCCATTTATGGATATTATCAAAGGTATGTGTAATATTATTCCAATGTGATGATGTTAGAAGCTTGGTTTTGGTTTCATAATTTTTTGAATGTTGGAAATGTATTAAAAAGGTCATTTTCAAAGATGAAAAATCATTGATGGAAGCATATGATTATTCAATAAACCATTTTGTGGAATAAATGTTAGGTTTCACTAGAAAAGTCACAACCAGTTGCTATCATCTAGAAAAGAGTTAGATGAACACTATAGGTGAAAAGTCATGATATGGGTGGAAGGATATTCTCTAGGATTTCTATAAAAATTGGGCATGCTTGATGGTGATTTCATGAGTATAGATAATAACATGGGTGGATTATTGATGAGGTCATTTGTAAAGTGGTATAGATTCGGTAAATTCAAAGTAGACATGAAAGGTAAATTCATATTAACAAATGCATTTTGGTGTATTAATAGTAGAACTAGAAATATTGATGGATTCATAGATCCCACCATACCATTACCCCTAGAGACATTACTACACTCAATGATAGTGTTTCCCATAATGATAATAACAACATTGCCTATTGGGATTGGGTTGCAAAGTATACCAAGGCCTACTTATGGCCTTTCTAGAATTCTAACCCATTGAATTCCCTGATATTGTTTAAACTTCATCAAGATATCAACATTAGTAGGGTGAAAAGTTACAAGTTTAGTTGGACAGTTCTTAGGCCCAATGGAACTAACAACAACAATAATTAATGTGTACATTTGGTCACCTAGTCAAATAAGAAAATACTACTAGGGATCAACTACACCAAGCCACTAGAGTGAGCCAATATATCTTCATTATTGTCCAAGATTGAATGGGTTTACTATAGCAAAGGAATAAGCCAATTAAATACCTACGAGAGAAAATAAAGAAGATGAATGTAGAAGCTTAAACCATTTCCAACCCTCTAGAGAAAAAAATTGAGTTTCAGGAGATACAGGTTGTGGATGTTTGATTAGATGGACTCCACGAGGCTACACCAGCTAGAAAAAAGGCATTGACAGAGTTTAGGCATGCAACAAATTTATATGTTTATCTCTCTAGTATCTTGAGTCAATTGATGATCCAAAAAGGTCGTCTCTTTTGTAGACTTAACCCATAGCACCACATATTGATAAGATTCATACATTCCTCGCTAGAGCTTCCATAATTTTTGGAAAGTGTCATACATAGTTGGAGTAGTTTGTATGATTCCATGGCCAAGCCTTATAGATCATATTTAAGTTGACCTTTTAATTTAAAGGGAAACTAGAGCACTAGGGAGACTCAAGGGTGAGTTAACAATTATTTTCTAAGCTTGTTTCCCCCTTCATTTTTTGGAAAGTTGCACAAATATGGATTGTTGAATATGAAATACAATACAACATTGATATCAATAAAAAGGATGTGATAAAGCATAAAGAAATGACAAAATTCAACTATCAATTAAGGAGCATAATTAATAAGCAAATTGGGTTAAGGGATTGACATAGACATACTCATCCATTTTGCAGTTGAGTTGATATGGTAAACTTAGATACTATCCTTGTATAAATAGTCCTTAAGGGTTGGGTAATAAAATGTTGTTCTTTGATAGTTGGTTGTTGATGTGAACTCATTGTATCTACTATGTTGTTATGAAACACCATTTTAAGCCTTGCAAAATGGATTAATAAAGAAACATTTGGACCCCTACCCCCACCCCCTCATTTTTTTTTTCTATTTTTATAATATGAATATTGAGTGTGTAGAAATTCCTTGTAGATTCAAACTGCAAATTGTAATATGCTAAAAAATTGATTTGAATCTACTCTACTCATCAACGAAACAATAAACAATCAATGAAATCACGAAGCATAAAAGAGAAAGAATTAAATCACACATAACACAATAATTTTTCAGGGAAAGCCACAACTAAAAACCACTACTATCTGTATATTTCATTAATAAAAAAATATGATAAGATTACAATTCTTTTCTCAAGCCCGAGCAACCTCTGCACTATCTCTATTTATCTCACTACTTCCCAGACAAGCTCAAGCCAATACTTAGCCAATTCTGTTGCCTGCCAAGCTCCTATTTCGTGTTGAAGAGTGTGTAACTAGGTTCAGTCTTCATAAGTATGAAATGTATTCTTGTAAGTAATAAAATTAAAATAAATTATTATAGGAGCATGGGTTGCATGCTCAAGTTTTTTTATTTTATATGTCAAGCACCCATTGAGTGCTTCTAGTGTTTGTCCTAGGTTAGAGAGTCATTGTCATATATTGAAGACCCTATGGGCACATTGTATCTTGTAAATAAAAAATTATTTTTTCTTTAAAGTGTCGAAATCCCTGCAAGATCAAGTCGGCTTGCATGAAGAGCCAAGTCTACCCCTTGAAAGAGCCTATATATAGAGAGGAACTCATCCTCCATTAGACACATTCACTCATATCATTTTAGGCAAAGAAGAGGAAGAGAAGAAGTTGAAGAAGAGCCTACGAAGAAGAGGAAGTTGAAGAAGTCGAAGTCCTTGGGCTAGATCTCTCTCTCTCTCTCTCTCTCTTGAGAAGATCTTAGGGTTTCTGCACTTGGACTATCTTTGGTTCGATCTTGTAATAAGAAGAGAAGGAAAGGAAAACGAAGGTATTTTAGGGTGTCTCATTAGCCCTAAGACTCAAGGAAAGGAAAGTGAAGGGAGGAGAAGGCTATTCGAAGGAGGTAGAAGTCTCCAAGAGAAGCAACAATAGTTGTAGCAGTTGCCATGAGCCAAAATTTCAGATCTACAGTGGGAGGTTGAAGTCACTACAACAAGAGGCCAAGTTGATCTTGATCTTGGAGGGTATTTAATTGAGTCACTAGGTCATGGTATTCATTAATTGAAGAATCTATCAGAAGAGAAGAGATTTACGTGTTTTCCCCTCAAGATGGACTTGGCTTGCAGCCTATATACTGTGTCACTATTCTTATTATTTTGGTAGATGTTTGATGTATTGCACACTATAATAATAAGGAACAAAGATAATAATTAAAAAGGTAACACAAACAGTTATCAAGTTAAGATAATTAACCTACTTACTGCCCTATTGAATTATCAACATGGTATCAAAGCTAAGGTTATCTAAGGGCATCATGAAGATCTCCTATACAGTGAAGAAATGTAGAAATTTTGAATAATAAACACATATTCAACGGAGATTATCCTGATCATGTACTATTGCGGAATACATACACAATACATAAGCTCCTCTATGTTGATCATCAATTTAGCAGCATCAATAACAATAAAACATCAATAGCATGCACACATTAACACAGTATGTAACCCGGGGAAAGCTTACAGCTGAAAACCCCACACTATCTGTATATTAATGATTGAGAACATGTAACATTACATAGTCAATACTCCTCACAAGTATCCAACACTATCTCCACCTGTTACACACAAACCAGCTCAGACCCAAACAAGTCACAAGTTCAAATCTGCTCCATTGCTTTGCCTGCCTCTATTGCATAAACCTGCTAAGAATCACTCACACTGGAAATCACGTGAGCATAGGATATTCTACTGGGAAAATCAATGCAATACTCAATGGCATACTCAATACATTTCTTGTGCAAATCCTCATGCACAACTATAGTCACAACTGATAGCAATCTCAACCTCTAACACCTATCCCTATTGAACTGTACATGCACTGACATGCAACTGAGTTAACTGATGTATTCTTTAGTTGCTTTATGAGTTAATAATTATTTTAACAACTCATCATTAGTCTATTTACAGTTAGACTAATTACAACTAGTTTAACCAAGTCAAACTGAACACAACTCCATCAACTCCACAATCAACTCCACCAAACTCAACTGCTTGAGTTCTAACTGAAGTCCTGCATGCAACAACTCAACTGACCCACAAAGAAAGCGTATTTCCTTCTGACAGTTGCATGTGCCACATCTGTAGCTCAAACTGAAGTGCTCCAAGAGGATAAGATAAAGTTTATAGTCCAAATATTATTATGAGACAATAATATTAGACTTTTCTATTTTTGACTAGCAGTCTAAAAATAGACTCTGATCACTCTTGCTGTGATCAATCCTGCTGTGATAAAAAATAGAAGTCCATCTATTTTTTCCCAACATGACCAATCATCCATAAACAACATTCTGCAGCTCATAGGCCATGATCTATATGTCTAAAAATAGACTTTGTGCCATAATTTGCCTGCGGGCCCACTTAGTGAAGGCGACTCCTTTCCACTAAGCTCCATCATCTTGTTGCATTCTCAACACTCCCTCTCAACACAATATGGATTATCAGCAACCCCTATCCTACCTCGGTGGTATTCGAATTTTCTCCTGGTGAGCGCCTTCGTCAGAATATCAAAATCCTGATCCTCCGTTGGAATGTATGAAAGTAACATGATTCTCCGCTGCACACAATCTCTGATATGATGGTACCTGATGTCAATATGCTTATATCTATCATGAAATACAGGATTAGCCGAGAGTTTAATGCAACTCTGGTTATCACAGTAAATCACAGTAGAATCCAAATGAGAGCCGAACAAACCTACCAGGATCTTCCTCATCCATATAGCCTCGCATGCAGCCAAACTTGCTGCCATATACTCGGCCTCTGCTGAATTAAGTGCCACGGATCTCTGCTTCCTGCTGTACCAAGAAACTGCTGTTGACCCAATACTGAAGACCCCTCCTGATGTGCTCTTTCTGTCCGTTGGGCTCCCTGCCCAATCTGCATCTGTGAAGCCACCTAGCTTCACCTCATCCTCCTGTCTGTACCACAATCCATATCCTGATGTGCCTCTCAAACAACGCAATACATGCTTGCCCGCCTTCCAGAAGAGCTTAGTAGGCTTAACCATAGCTTGTGAAAGCTGGTTAACTGCATAGCAGATATCGGGTCGTGTATTGACTAGATACATAAGCGACCCCACCAACTATCGATAAACAATGGCATCCACTTATTCTGTTGAAGTGGCATCCTCCTTCCTCCAACCTCAGGGAAGAGGAGTATCAACAGGCCTACAGCCATGCATGTTGAACTTCTCCAGTATCTCCCAAGCATACTTACCTTGAGAAACAAACAGTCGACCACTCCGCTGCCAAATTTCCAATCCCAGGAAATAATGAAGGAGGCCCAAGTCCTTCATCTCAAACTCCTTAGCAAGATCATCCTTGCATGAAAGTATCAACAGCTCATCAACCATTAGAATCAAATCATCTACATACAGTACAATGATAAGCAACTTACCCTCCACCACAATTTGGTATAGGTTAGGAATAGGATCTGCCTCGCTCTTGGAGAATCCAAGTCCGATGAAATAACTGTCTATCCGTGTGTACCAAGCACGTGGTGCTTGTTTCAACCCATACAACGCTCTCTTGAGCCTGCACACATGCGACTCACTGCTGAAGATCTCAAAACCGTCGGGCTGCTCAATGTACACCTCCTCCTCAATGACTCCGTTGAGGAATGCAATCTTCACATCCATCTGATGAATGTGCCATCCCATCTACGCTGAGAGAGAAAGAATCATCCGTATGGAAGAATACCTTGCGACAGGTGCAAAGGTCTCCTCATAATTGATCCCCTCTATCTGTGAAAAGCCTCGAGCAACAAATCTTTCCTTGTACTTCTCCACACTCCCATCAGCTGCCTGCTTAACTTTGTAGATCCATCTCGAACCCACCACTGATTTCCCTTCCGGTCTAGGAACAATCTCCCATGCACTGTTTCTGACAATAGAATCATACTCTTCCACCATGGTGTCTACCCATGCGGGATCCTCTACAGCTTCCTCGAAAGAGGATGGCTTAGTCACAACACACTTGCTCATAAGAGCCATGTATCCAATGTACCGATCAGGTGACTGTCTCTGCCTGCGTTGGGTTGTAGGTGGTCCTACAACTTTCTCTGCATCTTGAGCCAGTCGCTCAGCTTCTGTCAAGCGCTTTCACCCTCTGATGGTTGGCGCTGCATGAGTGGTCTCTTCCACTCCATGAACCTCGTCCTGTGGCTGATCCACATCCTGAAGCTCATCCTTAGGAACTAATAGCTCCTCATCTGCATGCAAGTGTAGCTCCCTCTCAAGCGAACACTTCATGGCTTTCTCCTCTTGAAATTTTATATCATGTCGCACAACATTTTACCACTGTCTGGCAAATACACACAATAGTTGTGGGGCGTATCAGTGTACCCCACAAATATCCCAACCTTTGCGGTCGGCTCCAACTTCTTCCTGGCATCCTTCATCACATGCATGTAAACGTTAGCACCAAAAATCCTCAAATGAGAAAGATTAGGCTTCTTACCAGAATAAGCCTCCTCGGGTGTACTCATGCCAAGTATCCTGTGAGGACAACGGTTGTGCACATAAACTGCTGTATTGCATGCTTCCGCCCACAAGTGAAGGGGTGGGCCCTGATCATGCAACATCGCCCGTGTAGCACCCACGATCATTCTGTTCTTCCGCTCAGAAACCCCATTTTGTTGTGGGTTATGGGGAGCTATGAGCTCTCTTCAAATCCCTTCTGCCTTGCAGAAATCCTTGAACTCGTCAGAGATGTATTCACCACCATTATCGCTCCTAAGAGCCTTCACCTTCTTCCCCAACTCCTTCTCGACCAGTGCTTTGAATTCAAAGAAATTTGTATATGTCTCGCTCTTCTTCTGCATGAAGAAGATCCAGCACTTATGAGAGAAATCATCTACAAAAATCACATATACTTGTGTTTTGTCGTCGAAGCAACTGAGAAAGGTCCACACACGTTTGTGTGAATTCTCTCAAGGATTGTCATGGCGCGACTATCCTTCTCGTGAAAGGTGGCTTTCACAAACTTCCCCAAAGTACACCCCTTACACTGATCTGACTGCGCAAGAGTGCCTTTAGGAAGCCCTGTAGTGATCTACTGCAGTATCTTCAAGGTTCCATGGTGAAGGTGACCCAATCTCCTATGCCACAACTCGCCATCATCCCGGCTCACCAATCCTTCTACCTTGCATGCCATTGTTGCGCATCCATATACATGCAACTGATAAAGGTTCCTCACTCAAACCCCTATCTTCCAGGTTTCACCAGTTGTCTTGCTGCGTAGGAAAGCCTTTCCCTCGCTAAAAACAACATCATACCCCTTGCCTTATAACATTACCACAGAGATAAGATTCTTCTTCAATCCTGGAACATGCATGACTTCCTTCAATACGAAGGGTTTACCAGACTCCCTCTCAAAGGAAATGGTACCGATACCGGTCGCACTGTATCTACCATCATCGCCCATCTCGATGTGCACTCCAAGATCTTTGTCCTCTAGATCAGAAAAAAAAAATCTCGATCTCCCGTCATGTGAAAAGACGCACCACTGTCCAATAACCACACCGATCCCATCACACTTGAAACCAAGCATGCGATCAATGAAAAATCAAGCTCAAATTGCGAGGCCAGAGCCTCTCTTGTTGTAGATCCAGCAGCTTGCTTGTTCTTCTTCTTCTGCAGACAATTAGTGGCATAGTGTCCGTGTTGGTGACAGTGAAAACACTTCACCTTGGACATGTCCTGCTTCTTGCCTTTCGCACCAGACTGAGAAGCTTTCTTGCTCTTCCCCTTCTTTTCTTTGGTAGCCAAAGTGCAATTTTCTTCATCATCTCCCTTTGATGAAGATCCGTCCCTGGTACTCCGCCTAATCTCCTCCTGCACAAGATTTGACCACAGTCTTTCCCATCCTGGCAATTTCTCCTGACCATTGACAGAGTCCTGATAGGAATGCCAAATCTTCGGAAGACCAAGGAGAGCCAAGCTCACCAAGTCCTCATCATCGACAGTAACCCACACACTTCCCAACTCATCTCGACACTGAGTGAACTTCGTGAGATACTTGGGCATACTGTCACCCTTCTCGCATTTGATGTTTCTGAGTTTATCTTTGAGCGCCAGCTTCCTCTGATCGCTCTTGCTTTGGAATAGATCTGTTAAAGCCTTCCACATCAAGTATGGAGAAGTATTTCCATGTAGGCTGGACACAATGTGATCCTTCACGCCCTCCAACAGAATCCTTCGACACTTTGTTGTCTTCTTTTGCCAAGCATCAGCTTGAGTAGCATCAGTGGGCTTTGGGACATCAGTATCTATGAACTCCTTCAGCCCGTTATCATCCAATATTGCCTCCATCCTGTCCTTCCATGCAATATAGTTTGAGCTGCCCTCAAGAGCATACTCCAATCGCAATCCGTTGAAAGACATTGCTTCTTTGACACCAAGAAAACACTGCTGCAAATTTGAATTCCACCAGCTCCAAACTCAACCGCCTCGGATCTAAGATTCGTGAGAACAAAATATTTCTCGTACAGATATTGACTGTATGGGCTTTTACCGTATATCTCACCTTCCAAAGGAAGGATGAATCCAAAGGCTACCTGGCCCGATTACAGACTCTGCCTGAAGAAATAGAATGTAAACACTTCCTGAATAGTAGATCTGATGATCAACAGCTCTGATACCATGTAGAAATTTTGAATAATAAACACATATTCAACGGAGATTATCCTGATCATGTACTATTGCGGAATACATACACAATGCATAAGCTCCTCTATGTTGATCATCAATTTAGCAGCATCAATAACAATAAAACATCAATAGCATGCACACATTAACACAGTATGTAACCGGGGGAAAGATTACAGTTGAAAACCCCACACTATCTGTATATTAATGATTGAGAACATGTAACATTACATAGTCAATACTCCTCACAAGTATCCAGCACTATCTCCACCTGTTACACACAAACCAGCTCAGACCCAAACAAGTCACAAGTTCAAATCTGCTCCACTACTTTGCCTACCACTATTGCATAAACCTGCTGAGAATCACTCACACTGGAAATCACGTGAGCACAGGCTATCCTACTGGGAAAATCAACACAATACTCATTGGCATACTCAATACATTGCTTGTGCAAATCCTCATGCACAACTATAGTCACAACTAATAGCAATCTCAACCTCTAACACATGTCCCTGTTGAACTGTACATGCACTGACATGCAACTGAGTTAACTGATGTATTATTTAGTTGCTTTATGAGTTAATAATTAGTTTAACAACTCATCATTAGTCTATTTACAGTTAGACTAATTACAACTATTTTAACCAAGTTAAACTGAACACAACTCCATCAACTCCACAATCAACTCCACCAAACTCAACTGCTTGAGTTCTAACTGAAGTCTTGCATGCAACAAATCAACTGACCCACAAAGAAAGCGTATTTCCTTCTGATAGCTACATGTGCCACATCTGTAGCTCAAACTGAAGTGCTCCAAGAGGATAAGATAAAGTTTATAGTCCAAATATTATTATGAGACAATAATATTAGACTTTTCTATTTTTGACTAGCAGTCTGAAAATAGACTCTAATCACTCCTGCTGTGATCAAAAAAATAGAAGTCCATCTATTTTTTCCCAACATGACCAAACATCCATAAACAACATTATGCAGCTCATAGACCATGATCCATATATCTAAAAATAGACATAGTCTAAAAATAGACTTTGCGCCATAATTTGCCTGCGGGCCCACTTAGTGAAGGTGACTCCTTTCCACGAAGCTCCATCATCTTGATGCATTCTCAACAAGAAATTCATCAATAATATTGCAATCCATATCAAGAAAGGTATTAAGGAAGCATGGAATTTCTTATTCTCTACAAAGAAGGTATTAATCAAAGAAAGGGATGGAGGTATCTTCTCGTCTCTCTCTGACACATTTCAAGATGAAGACATTTGGGTAATTGATAGTGGTGCATCAAGACACATGACTAGACACTCCAACCCATTGAAGACCTTATCAAAAGGTAAATTTGCCTATTCAGTGGAACTTGGAGATAACAAAAGATGTGAAAGGCATTGGATCGAAATCCATAAAGATATAAGATGGAAGAAACGTACACCTCAACAACATTCTATTTGTTCCAGGTTTTCATGAGAATTTACTTTCTATTTCAAGTCTAGAAGATAAGGGTGATAGAATAGCCTTCATTGATGGAAAGGTCGTTGTTTGGGGAAAAGACTTGAATATAAATCAATCCAAGGTCATTAGCATCCAAGAAGAAAGACTCTATAGATTAATATCTTGGATGGCCCAAGCCCTAGTTCACACTGAAATTAGCCCATGTGAGCTTTCGCATCGAAGATTTGGTCATCTATATTTCAAAATCCTTCCAACTGTAAGCTCCATAGTAGATGGAATTCCTAATTTGAAGGAATATCATGAAGGAGTCTGCAAGGGATGTGCATTGGGTAAGAATACCAACAAACCATTCGGAAACTATGCTTCATGGTCAAAAGAAATCTTGGATCTCATTCATTCCGATGTATTTGGTATTATGACTCCTAAATCTCTTGGAGGACATCTATATTATGTCACATTTATAGATGACCATTCAAGAAATACCTCGATTTAATTAATGAAAACCAAGGAGGAAGTATTTACAAAATTTCAAGAATTGAAAGCTGAAGTGGAGAACCTTACAGAAAGAGAATCAATATACTAAGATCTAATAATGGAGGTGAAAATACCTCTAAAGAAATTATAACATTCTATAAGGAATATGGGATTAAGAGGGAGCTGATAGTCCCATATAATCCCGAACAAAATGGAGTTGCAGAAACAAAGAATAAATCCATTGAAGAAAGTGTAAAGGCAATGTTACACGATCATGATATACCTAAGTTTATGTGGGGAGAAGCCACGAAGACAACTGTCTACATTCAAAACTAAAGCCCTCAAAGATCTCCAGACAACAAAACTTCAGAATAAGTGTTCATTGGAAAGAAGTCATCTATAGATCATCCCAGATATTTGGGTGTCCTGTATATATCCATATTCCAAAGGACAAAAGAAAGAAGATGGATCATTCCGGTATGAAGGGTACATTTGTGGGGTATAATAACTCATCGAAAGCTGATAGGATCAACATGAAAGATGGAAATCACATAGAAGTTAGTCGTGATGTAATATTTGATGAGAGTATAACATTCAAGAAATCAAAGGAACTTTCCATAGACTGATGAATAAATTTTGATATTTGAGGAAGAAGTTGGCTAAAGGAAAGAAGAATCACACCATGAAGAAGAAGGTCTCGATGAACCTGTTCAATCTGTGATCATTCCTGAAACAAGGAAAGAACCTAATTGGTTGAGATATACACTAATTGATGTAGAAGGTCATGGAGCAACGACAAGCTAATTCAGAGAAAGAAAGAAACCAAAGAGATATTTTGGGTATGTTGTATACATAAAAAAGCTAATAGAACAAGAACCATCCTCCTTTGAAGAGGCTATAAATAATTGAGAATGGAAGGATGACATGAATGAAGATTATCAATCTACAACGAAGAATGGATTCTAGGAGATCGTACCTCAACCCGAAGACAAATATGTGGTTACTTGATCTATAAGATCAAGCATGCATATGATGGAAGTATAGATAAGTATAAAGCAAGATTTGTGGCTAGAGGCTTCTCTCAACTTGAAGGTATCGAATATGAAGAAACATTTTCTCCAATAACAAGATATAAAACAATTCGATCATTAGTCTCTTTGACAACAGTGATGGGATGGAACATCCAGTAAATGGATGTCAAGGTTGTGTTTCTGAATGGCACAATAGATGAAGAAGTCTACATAGAGAAACCCTTGGGATTCGAAGTTAAAGACAAATATTCATATGTTTGCAAATTGAAGAAAGCATTATATGGCCTCAAACAAGGACCAAGGGCATGGTATGCTAGAATGGATGCATACCTACAAAAAACATGATTCTCAAAAAGTTTTATTGATTCGAACCCTTACATCAAGGTTGTACATCGAGACCCTGTAATTATTCTTCTATATGTAGATGATCTTCTCTTGACAAGTGTAGAAGGTCAAATTGAAGAATGTAAGAAACAACTAGCAACAAAATTTGACATGAAAGATATTGGGATGGTGCATTATTACTTGGGACTAGAAGTTTGGCACAGACCTAATGAAGTTTATTTGGGTCAAGGAAAGTACGTGATCGAGATACTAAAAATATTTGACATGATGGACTGGAAAAATATGACTACTCCAATGATCACTAACTTGAAGATACTAAGAAGTTTCGAATCTAGCCCTGTGGATCCTTCTTAGTATATGCAACTCATTGGCTCACGATGTAATTGGTGAATACTCAAACATACATATGATTTGTAGTAAATGTTCTCAGTCAATTCCAAGTGGAGTCGAAGCATCATCATTGGGTGGTAGCAAAACATATTCTGAGATATGTGCAAGGAACCATCCACTATTGTCTTAAGTATGACCGAAGAAATGATCTCCAACTGATTAGACATTCATATTCTGACTGGGCAGGAAGTGGGTACTATGGAAGGAGCACTACGAGAGGATATTTCAGTTTGGGATCCTCCATGGTCTCATGGATGAACATAAAGCAAGACACAATTGCTTTGAGTAGTGATGAAGTTGAATACGTTGCAACCTATGAAGTAAGCAGAGAAGAAGTATGGTTGAGGAAGCTGCTATCCGACTTGTTTGAAGGACCGATGAACCCTACAGTGATACTTTGTGATAACACTAGTTGTATGTGTTTGTATGAAGATACAATGTTTCATGGAAAGGAAAAGCATAAAAACAACAAGTATCACTATATTCGAGAGATAGTACAAGATGATGTGTTACAACTACAATATATCTCCACTGATGAGCAGGTAGCTGACATATTGACGAAATAAATTCCAAACAAAAAGCGTGTATACTTAAGAGACAAGCTTGGTTTGGTTGATATATCCTCCCTAATTGAGAGGGAGAGATAGGCATTGCATTATTTTCTTCACTTGGGAAGAAAGAATGGAGGATTGGGTAACCATCTGGCATTCAATATTCTTTGAGAATGTGGTAGGGAATTCAAGACAAGAGTAGTCATGGACCAATATTATTTGAGGATTAGCTACCCTAGATAAGAATAGTCCAATGGTAGGTCATAATCTGTTAACACCTGGGTGGAGTATGTACCTTAGAGATAATGATTTTGGTGTCTATGAATCATAGGTCTCGCCAACATTGTTCTCTGACCATGTGGATAGATCTGTTAGTCAAGGCCTTGCTATGTAACAACACTGATGGATATGATGCTAAACATATGGGTTACCAATCCGACTATTTTTATGAGATCTATTCAGATTGAGAATGACCATATACCTCTTATGAATTCCTCCCTATTTAAGAGGGAGCGTTGAAGAATGTGCAACTAGGTTCAATATTCATAACTATGAAATGTATTCTTGTAAATAATAAAATGAAAAGAAATTATTATTGGAGCATGGGTTTCATGCTCAAGTTCTTTTATTTTATAGGTCAAGCACCCATTGAGTGATTCTAGGGCTATTTCCTAAGTTAAAGAGTCATTGTCATATATTGAAGACCCTATGAGCACATTGTATCTTGTAAAGAAAAAACTATTTTGTCTTTAAAGTGTCGAAATACCTCCAAGATCAAGTCGACCTAAGGAGCTGTCAAGTCAGCCTTCATGAAGAGCCACATATACCCCTTGGAAAAGCATATATATAGAGAGGAACTCGTCCTACAATAGACACATTCACTCATCTCATTCTATGCAAAGAAGAGGAAGAGAAGAAGTCGAACAAGAGGGTATGAAGAAGAGGAAGTCGAAGAAGTCAAAGTGCTTGGGCTAGATCTCTCTCTCTTTTGAGAAGGTTGAACTTAGGGTTTATGCGCTGGGACTATCTCTGGTTCGATCTTGGAAGAAGAAGAGAAGGAAAGGGACACTAGGGTATCTTAGGGTGTCTCATTATCCCTAAGACTCAAGGAAAGACAAGCAAAGGGAGGAGAAGGTTATTCGAAGGAGATTAAAGTCTCCAAGAGAAGCAACAACAGTTGCAACAGTTGTTGTGAGCCAAATTTTGGATCTATAGTGGGAGGTTGAAGTCACTACAACATGAGGCTGAGTTTATCTTGACCTTGGAGGGTATTTTTTTGAGTCACTAGGTCATGGAATTCATCAATTGAAGAATCTATAAGAAGATAATATATTTATGGGTTTTCCCCTCAAGAGGAGGGGTTTTAGGCCTGACTTGCAATCTATATATTGTGTCATTGTTCTTATCGTTTTGGTAGTTGTTTGATGTATCACACACTGTCATAATAAGGAAAAAATATAATAAGTAAACAGGTAACACAATAAGTTATCAAGTTAAGAGAATTAACCTACTTACTACCTTATTGAATTCTCAACATTTCCTTGTGCAATTTCCTTGGGAATTAGCCCATATTTAACTGGGAAATTCCACAAATATGAATTGTGAAATCCTCATAGGTCTTCCTCTAATTCCATGCACCACCTGTACAATTTGGATGGTTATACAACTGATAGTACATGGTCCCTGAACTCCAATCTCAATTGGGTCTTTCTCTGTTTTGATATGCATGAGTTAATTATGAGTGAATCTTCTGTTTACTGGTTGATCAGTGTTGGTCACACCCCACTATTACAGCTTACACTCCACTATTGGATCTCCCACTAATTCCTCCATAAGTTGGAATTCGTTTAATTGAATTTAACTCAGTTACAATGAATTAAATAATTACAACTCAAAATAAACTCAACCAGGGCTCCTAAAAAGTAGGAGACACTCTACATGACTCTAGTTAAACCCTCAACTCGAATTAATTGAACCAACTAAGTCAAATTAACTTAGTTAACTATTACAAATTGTCATGAGATGTGAAATTACAATTTAATTACTAATTTAAGTTAGAGGAAATTTGATTTTAAAAAGTTAGCATTGAATTTACATGTCATAATGTGTAAGCCAATCAAAATTATTTAAAATTCAAAAGAGATACAGGTGTGACTAGGCACCGATTTTTTTTTTTAAGAATGTAATGTACCTAGCTTAAGTGTGGATGGTGCCCAAGTGACCCAAAACTACATTAAATATTAAAAGTAAAATGTATATCTTATTCTATAAAAGTTATAATATGGAGAATTTCAATGAAGGGTAAAATATGGGTTGAGTGTGTTTTTAGTGACGAGTACCTGATTTGAATGTTAAATTTACTTTTTTCATTTTTTTTTTAAAGCTTGGCAGTACCTTTCCATTCATTCATTTCAATAATCAGGCAGGTTACAATCATATAAATTGTTCGATGGCCTCAACCTACCCAGTGGGAAACCAAGGTTGTTGGCCACCAAACCACATTGTAAGCCATCGAAAACATAAATAGTCTGAGTCTGTCTATCCAAGCCTTATAAGACTTATAGTTTGCAAACCATTTAGTAAGCATAATACTGTAAACATAAATGCTACCCAACATATACATCAAAATATAAGCCAAAATTAATCAAACATGACTTCCAACAACTAATCATTTGACAATTCCACCGGAGCAGGATATTTTGCACTTGAACCTGGCAATTCAGATTGGAAAAACAAGGAATATGGCGCTCTATGCAGCAAAGGTGGGCATTCTAGTTGTTATGAAACTAGCTCCAAAAAGATAGAAAAGATAGATCAACACCTTATAATTCAGCCTCTTCGAGGGGGCAACCTCCTTTACATTACATAAATGAACAATTCTTGGATGATTCAAATGAAAAAACCTCCTCTCTATATATAGGAGTCTAAGGAGTCACAATATAACCCAGCCGACCTAACAATAATAATATAAAGCCACAATTAACAATAGAGGGATTCTATGGGGCACAGTAATAACAATATGGGCACAATAGGGGCACAACAATATTAATAAGGGATACAACTACAATAGTAATGGGGTAATCAATAGTATTATAGGGACCTAACATGCCCCTCTCCTTCAAAAAAAGTGTTGTCCTCAACACTTGAGTAGTTCTGGATGCTTCTGTATAAAATTTTCATCCTCCCATGTGGAATCTTCAACGGATAAGTTCTTCCACTTGATGAGATACTCCGAAATTGATCAATTTCATAGCTGTCGAGTTCTTGTTTCTGTGACTCCTTCCGGTTCCAATATAATTTTTCCTTCCTCATCAAGTTCTGGAAATATTGTTTGAACTGAGAGCTTGTTGCCTATAACCTTCTTTAAACATGAAACATGGAAAACTGGGTGCACTCGAGAAGCTGCAGGAAGCTCCAATTTGTATGCCATAGTACCAATCTTTTGCAACACCTTGTATGGACCATAATACTTTGGTGATAATTTATTATCCTTCTTAGCTTGTTTGAGGGAAATTTGTTTATATGATTTTTGCCGTAGGAATATCCAATCACCTACATCAAAACTTCTTTCGCTGTGATGTTGATCTGCCTATTGTTTCATTCGATTCTGTGCCAACACGAGGTTATCCTTTAAGAATTGGAGGACTTGTTGTTGATGTTCTATGTGATGTTCCACTGCTTGAACCTTAGAATTTTCTCCTAAATATGATGTGATGGATGGTGGCTGATATCCATAAAGTGCCATAAATGGGGTCATTTTTGTTGCTGTATGGAAGGAAGTGTTATACCACCATTCAGCCAGAGGCAACTATTTGACCCATTGTGTTCGTTTATCAGATAAAAAGCAACGAAGATATCCTTCCAAACATTTGTTTACTATCTCAGTTTGCCCATCAGTTTGAGGATGATAAGATGAGATATGAGCTAACTGAGTACCAAGACAAGAAAATAATTCTATACAAAAGTTTCCAGTGAAAATGGGATCTTTGTCACTTACAATAATCTTTGGGTTTCCATGTAGCTTTTGAATTGTTTCCATAAATGTAGTAGAAACTGTACTGGCTTTAAATGGACGTGATAATGCACAAAAGTGTGCATACTTGGTAAGTCTGTCCACTACCACCATGATGACACTCTTTCCCTCAGACTTGGGTAAACCTGTAATAAAATCCATTGAAACCTCCTCCCAACGTTGGCTTGGAATGGATAAAGGTTGTAATAGACCTGGGGTCTTAATTGTTTCAACTTTATTTTGTTGGCAAACCAAACATTCCGCCACAAACTTTTGAATATCCGATTTAAGGCCATCCCAAAAAAATTCCTTCTTAACCTTGTGGTAAGTTTTTAAAAATCCTGAGTGCCCTCCTAAGGGAGAAGTGTGCAATTCCATAACAATCTTTTGTTTGAGTTGGGAATTCTTATAGAGGTATAAGCGATCTTTGTAGCATAAAAAATCATTTTTCCAGCTAAATGTATCAGATGTACTGGAATCTTGTTGTAACTTTCGAATAAGTGCCCACACTTCTTCATCATTCTTCCATTCCTCCCTTGCTTCGTTTTATCCAATCTGGTTGGATAATAGAAATGGCGGACAATAATGCCTCCACATCCTCATCCTTTCTTGAGAGTGCATCTGCCACCACATTTTGCTTCCCTTTTTTGTAGATGATTTCAAAGTCATAACCCAACATCTTTGTGACCCACTTTTGTTTCTCTTCAGAGGATAATATTTGTTCTAAAAAGTATTTAAGGCTATCATGATCTATTTTTACCTTGAAGTGTCTTTCCATTAGGTAGGGTCGCCATTTCTTAAGTGCATGTAGTTTTGCCAACATTTCCTTCTCATAAATAGCTTTGTGTAAAAACTTTCCCTTGAATGGAAGACTTTCAAAAGCAATGGGTCTTTCATCTTGCATTAAAACAACACCAATTCCATTTCCTGAAGCATCACATTCCACAATAAAGGTTTTTGTGAAGTCCGGTGTAGCTAAGACCGGTGCTTGGCACATTACCTCTTTAAGATGTTCGAAGGCCTTTGTTTCTTCTATAGTCCATGAAAATGCATCTTTCTTCAATAATGTTGTTAGAGGTGCTGCTATTCTCCCATAATTCTTAACAAACTTGCGATAATACCCTGTCAACCCGAGAAATCCTCGCAGATGCTTTATGGATGTGGGTATTTTCCATTCCTTAATGGCTTTAATTTTTCTAGGGTCTACCTTAACTCCTTCATGAGATACAATATGACCCAGATATTCCACCTCTTGTACTCCAAAGAAACATTTGGATCTTTTTGCATATAATTGTTTCTCCTCCAATAGTTGTAGCACCCTGTCAACATGTTCAACATGATCCTTCCAAGACTCGTTGTAGATTAGTATATCATCAAAAAATACTAACACAAATTTTATAAGGAAGGGTTTGAAAATGGAATTCATCAAACCTTGAAATGTAGAAGGTGCATTGGTAAGGCCAAAAGGCATGAACAAAAATTCATAATGACCCTCATGAGTTCTAGATGTTGTTTTCGGAATGTCTTCAATCTTCATTCTGATTTGATGATATCCTGAACGAAGATCCAACTTGGTGAAGTAAATTGATCCATGCAATTCATCCAGTAATTCATCAATGAACGGAATGGGAAGCTTATCTTTAATAGTGAGCTTGTTGAGCTCCCTATAATCCGGAAACATGCGCAATGATCCATCCTTCTTGTGCACCAATACTACTGGAGCAGAGAAAGAACTTTGACTAGGTTGAATTATACCAGCCTCTAGCATTTCTGCAACCATATGTTTTATTTCACTCTTTTGGGCATAGGGATATCTATACGGCCTGATGTTTGGAGGAACACTTCCTGGAATCAGATGAATAGCATGATCATGATCACGAATAGGTGGGAGACCTTTAAGAGTCTCAAATATCTTGGAATGATTGTCCAAGACTTTTTGGAGATCTGGAGAAATAGATGATTCTGATGTGGAAACATCTAGCAAACATAATTGTGCAATTACACCTCTTTGTTCCTTTTTTAGAAGCTTTGTCATACCGTTAGAGCTGATTATCTTTCCCGGATTCCCTGCAATACCCCTTAATTCAACTTCCTTTCCTTCCGCAAAAAATTTCATGAAAAGTTCTTGAAAATTAAAAGCTATTGTACCCAAGGATTGTAGCCATTGGACTCCTAGTACAACATCAGCACCTCCCATTGGAATGGAAAGCATTGGGATAGTCAATACATATTCTCCCATGCATAGCTTGATATTATGGCATTTTCCAGAGCAATTTATCGTTCCTCCATTTGCAACCATCACTTGACACTCTGGTGCTGGATATAGGAAGCAATTCAATTCTTTTGCTATCTTACAATGAATAAAATTGTGGGTACTTCCTGAATCAATCAACACTATTACCTTTTTCTTCTTGATTTGTCCTTCTATCTTGATGGTTTTAGGAGTGGTAATTCCAGCCAATGCATTACAAGATATGGTCGGATTCATTTATTCTTTATTTAGGCTTTGTTCCTGGAGTATATCCTCTTCTTTTGACCTTTCTTGCTCCTTTTCTTCTTCCTCTTCACAATCTATGTAGAATAATTTCTTCTCAACACACTTATGACCTTTAGTGTATTTGCTATCACAGCTGTAACAAATCCCTTTTGCTCTTTTTTCTTCCAATTGTTGTGGTGTCAACCTTATAGGTTGTGGAAGACTAGGGGCAACAATACTTCTATCTTTATAGTTGTGAGTAGTATGCTTCCTGGTTGCCATAATTTTGCTTTCCATTTTTCTTGCTAACCTAAATGCCTTCTCTAATGAATCAGGCTCCCAAAGGCGAACATCATGTTGGATATTATCCTTTAAAGTCCCTATGAACACATCAATCCTATGCTCCTCTGGAACATTTTTTCACCCTTATGTTCAATTTTTGGAACTCCTCAATGTGCTCCATTATTGAACCCTTTTGTTTGAGACTTATCAATTGGCTAAAAAAAGTGTTGCTTTTTGTATCCTCATAATGTGCTATCAATTCTTCCGTAAAAATTGCCCAAGTGATAATTTGTTTACGAGAGCAAAGCCATTGATACCATACAAACTGATTTGGTTCCAAATATAAAGTTGCAATATGTACCTTTTGTGTGTTTTGCACATTATTAAGATCGAAAAATTGCTCCATCTATAATACCCATGTTGTGGGATCCTTGCCATCAAACTTCCTCATATCGATTTTTGGAATATGGTGGGTCTTCAATCCAACATTAGAGTCTATGAAATCATGATTGACATTTCTTTTGTTCTCATCATGAGTTTCCTTTACTACCCTTTCACCATTAGTAAGCATTTCTTGTAGAAACTTTGTCAAATCTGTCTTCAAATCTTCCATGTCTGTCTTCAAATTAGCTTCATCTTAGCTTAGATGCCTTTCTTTAAACAATCCATCTTAGCTTCTACATCTTTCTTTAAACCATCCATCTTAGATTCTATTACTTTTTGTGCAAGTGACACTTGTTGCACTTGGTCTCGTAATTTTGATATATCATGTTGCATTTCTTCCTCTTCTTCATGAGTCATGCTAGAGATTTCAAGTTTCTTACTAGGTGTTTGCATTTTCTTTCCTCAGGGAATCAATTATCGATAATAATGCTTTACTATGCCCTTTGAATTCCTTCAAACTAATTTTTCAAACCAAGCTTATGCAAAAATTTAAAAAAACTACACACATTTTTCCACTTTGTAGGAGCTTGATATTGAATCTGATGTATCTCTGTAATTTCGGGTCATCCAGTTCTGAAATTGCGACCTGTAGTAGCCCTCTATACCCTCTTTCCAATGCCACCAGTTTGATCCAAATTGGATTCTCCAGGGAAGAGTTATGCCAAATCTCCCACAGTGACCTGATTATAGAATAGTTCAATAGAGCGAACTTGTACGACGTGCCACGAGTCACTGTTTCGACCTTTGGCTCTGAAAAGTATACAAGAAACTACAGTTTGTCCTCTTTCTATAGCTTCTTACGAAATTTCAATCTGATGCTCAGAGAGAATGTTATGACGATTTTCCCCAGGTCACCTGTTTGAAATGTAATTCAGGAGTCTGCAAAAATACCAACTTCCTAAGATAGTATATTTGCAAATATAGTGCGAAAAGCTTTGAAATTCAGACCCAAGGTTTAGTGCGATTTCGTCTCAAATGGGTTTTTCTTTGAGCTTTTTAAACGTTGCAGGAAAAAAAGTTATAGCGAAAATGCCACAATGACCTATTTGGAGCAGCGAAACCCTAGAATCCAAAGCTCTAATACCAAATGTTATGAAACCAACTCCAAAAAGATAGAAAAGATAGATCAATGCCTTAGAATTCAGCCTCTTTGAGGGGGAAATCTCCTTTACATTACATAAATGAACAATTCTTGGATGATTCAAATGACAAAACCTCCTTTCTATATATAGGAGTCTAAGGAGACATAATATAACCCAGCCGACCTAACAATAATAATATAAAGCCACAAAAATAACAATAGAGAGATTCTATGGGGCACAATAATAACAATATGGGCACAATAGAGGCACAACAATATTAATAAGAGATACAACTACAATAGTAATGGGGTAATCACTAGTATTATAGGGACCTAACACTAGTGTTGTAGCTGGAGTTATTTTTGAATGTCTCTGGGACTCGGATCAAAATCCGCATTTGTAGCTACAAAAGCCATTTCTTTAGACACAATACATTTCATAAGCCAAAAAATATGAACAAACTATTTATACAAAGTGAGGCGGTCACAGGTATAACCAGGGTTAGGGATCAAATCACTCCAATCCTCTGTTGGTGGCTCGAGCTCAACTTTCAAGTTTAATTCTGCCTCTGAGGTCGAAATCAGATGCTTCACTTGGGCTGATGTCCCTACGCAATAGACCTAGACCGTATTCTGTAAGATCTAAACATCCATTTTCCTGCCACGCTAGCACAGAATCTTTCCGGAGATCAAGCCTGTTTCCTTTCCCTTATCACCCTGATTACTGCGACCACGACCTCTGCGGCTAGAGGCACCACCACGAGGAGGAGTCTTCACCATTATGAGTAGAACCAGACCACCCTTCATCAACCTTCTCTCACCTTCCCAGACTCAAGACCCAACCCACTGTGCAGAGGCCGAAGGGAGGAGTGACTTAGGTGGACTTGGAGTAACAACAATATAGAAAAGCACCCAAAAATCAAACATAAACTTAATGGAAGGGCATACGAATAGAGGTAGCATCATATGGAATTACACCACACCAAAAATCCACTTCTCGAGCCAATACGCAAAGACAAACAAGAACCCTCCCTGAGTGTGAGGCACCATCTGAATGAGAACATCGGCCCCATTGCACCCCTGAGACCAAAGTCTGTAGACTTGGCCCTGACCAAAAATATGAACCCTTACTCTCCACAGGGTTTTCCAGTGCAATTTTGGCTTGAAATGGAAAAGCCCGTATTCAACATGCAGAGGAAAAATCATAAAAAAGATCTGAAAACCAGTAATCATGCCCATAAAGGATAGTAAATTTCCAAAAAAATATGGATATCGACATAACATAGTCAAGAAAGCTAGAATTTTTAGTCACAAAGACTTCCAAATTAACCATTATTCCCTTTCTCCTCCAAACGTGAGGCAAATCACGAATTGTAGCCCCCAACCTAGGGTATAGGATAAGCATGAAAACATACCAGACTATGTGTGCCAACCTCGAGTAGAGACGGACTACGACCGAGTGTTCTCCCCGCGTTCCAAGTGCCACGAACTAGAAAACAGTTACCTTAGGCTCCCTAAGATACTAGAGACACCAATTCGATGACCGGACAAATGTTCTTAAATTAACCTTCGCTCCCACCACCTTTAAGCACAGTGGTCTGCCCAAATTCACGTCGTGGATCATATGAGATCTACGACACTTCATAACATTAATACATGAGAGAGTGTGAGGGCATGGAAGAGACCGCCCACTGTCCCAAGCATTTAATCCTTCAATCATGTCGATGATCCCCGGATAGATCTCCAGCTACCTCACACCCTGATTGGGGTTTTGATTAGGAGATGAGTCTTGGTCCAAAATCAGAGTCAATTGTTCCAACCCCTCTTCCCTGGTCTCTCTTGCCCATGAATTATCTATATTCACCCCCGGGTGGAGACAAACCCAATTTACTAGGGAGTCTACGACTTTAATGCCGGTGCGAAGAACGTGCAGAGGAATGATATATTAAAAATCTTGAATAAGATCACTGATATCCTAGATCATGTGTGCATTCCTCCAACTTTTATAATCTTCTCCCACTGCAAGCCTTGGTTAAGCTTTTTTATAGTAATGATGACGAGTGTGGAATCACCTTCAACCACCATTTTTCTAAACCCTTCCTGCCTTGCGATTAGAAAACCATGTTTAACTGCATTAAATTCAATTTCATTGTTGCTAGCCAAACCATAGTCTGAAGCATATATTCGAACCACCTGACACTACGAGTCTCTAAAGGTCCCTCCAAAACCTGCAACTCCTGGGTTACCTTTGGATGCCTCATCGAAGTTGAGCTTGAGAAAACCATCAGGGGAGCATACGAAGTGGAAGGGGGATTGATGGGGAGGCATCGTTAACTTCCAAGATGAGGGAGAAACCATTTGGGGAGACAGGTTTAGGACAGACAGGATCGCACTTCCTGAGGGGTAACCTTCCAATCATAAGAATGCCATTTCTCTGCAAGGATAGTTTCTCTAATGTTTTGGAGGATTCCTTTCCAAATCTTCAAATGTAGTGGTTTTTTATCCTTGAAAATCCTTCTATTCCTTTCTTTCCATACTACCCAAAGAAGAAAGCCAAGGGAGATATACCAAGCTCTATTTAGGATTGGACTTGAAAAGAGTCCTTTCCTCCAATTCCCAATTCTAGATCGAATACTGATATTATCTCGGTCCAGGTGACCAAAAAGAGAGTCAATATTCTACCAGAGTTGAGCTACAAAGGGGCATAGGTTCAAAATATGCTCAATAGTTTCATTTTGAGAGGCACACAGGCTACAAAAAGAGGGCCCTTGGATTCCTCTCTTTTGTAATTGGTCCCAGGTGAGAATACGACCACTGCACACTAGCAACAAGAAGTACGTTACTTTTGGCCAGAATTGTCCCGTCCATATTTTCCTCCAAAGAGAGTTATATTGGTCTGGAAGTTCCTCTACTGCCAACTGATAAGCTTCTTTTATGGTAAACATACCATTAGTTTTGTATCCCCATCGGAGAATATTCAACCCCTCATACATAGCAATCCTTATAGTATGTAGCTCTGTATCAAATACGTCCCATTGATTCGAGTCAGGAGGATTGTGCCAATCTTGTTTCCTAATCCATTGTCTCCAGGTATTCTGAGGGACCGGGTCCCAAAATTGATTGACTGTCACATTATGGGTTCTATTGGTAAAAAGGAAGATCTCATAATGGTCCTGATCACTGAATAATTTTTCAAGTTGTTGCCACGAATATTTCTAGAATAGAGCTCCACTCTCAGCGTTTATTTCCTAGAAGGTATGATTACAAATTAACTATTTGTTCGCAGAGACTAAATTCCAAATTGAGGATCCTGGAATACCCCGCACTCACAGTCTATCTTATGTAGAGGAAGGCATATTATATTTCCAACCCCAAATAGTCTTCCAAAGATCAGTTCCACCCTGTATCTAGCACCACCAAATTTTCTCCCCCATCACTTGATTTAGGAGAAAAGGATCACGAAGACCCAACCCCTGACCATTTTATGTTTGATAAGATGATTCCATGAAAGGAGCGCAAATTTTTTGGCTTCTTGAGCCCTCTACCATAGAATTCTTTTGAAAATATTTTTCATATCAGAGCAAGCAATTTTAGGAGCAGCTAGACCCGATAGTTGATAGATTGGAATCGATTGCAACACAACCTTTAGCAAAACCACCCGCCCAACAATGTTAAAAGAGAGAAAAGACCCATTTTGAAGGCGTGATTGAATACGCTCAAGGAGGGATTTCCAACAAGAGGTTCTAAGAGAGTTAATCACTAGGGGAATTCCCAAGTATTTGGATGGAAGGGAGCCAATACGAAAACCCAAAATCCTGGCCAGGAAGGATTGGGAAGGAACCAGGGTATTGAAAAAAAAGATATTAGATTTCTCATTATTGATCTAAGTTCCAGAGGCTTGCATGAAATCTTGAAGGATAGATTTAAGGAGTTTGTCTTCCTAAAGGGAGACTTGACAAAATAGCATTATATCATCCACAAATTGTTGGTGAGATAAGGGTAGGTCATTTCCCATAGGCAAATACCTTTGAGATGGCTTGCTTGAACAACTGATTTTATATATCTACCCAACCCTTCCGCAAGCAAAATGAAGATGAAATGAGAGATAGGTTCCCCTTGTCGGAGGCATCTGAACGCATTAAAAGTGTGGGAGGCAGAATTATTGATAAGGATCGAAAACACCGAAGTAGATATAAGAGAAGTAATCCATTGGATCCATCGCGGGTCAAAACAAAAGGCTTTGATAATATTCAACAGGAAAGGCCAGATAAGGTGATCGTAAGATTTGGAGAGGTCTAGTTTTATCAACATGCCCTTAGATTTAAGACTCTTCAGTGAGCGAATAGCCTCCTGGGTAGTAATTATGCCATCCAGAATTTGGTGTTCTTGGAAAAAACCAATTTTCTCAAGAGAGATCAAAGAAGGAAGAAGAGCTTTAAGGTAGTTGAACATAATGGTGGAAAGGATTTTATAAATGACATTACATAAGGAAATAGGTCTAAACCCTTGGGAATCCTCAGAATGGGGTTTTTCATAATTAGATCTATAAAAGTGGAATTAAGAGCGGGCTGTACCTACTTGGATCAAAGTGATTCCTCTACAACTTCCAAAATGTCCTTACCGAGGATGGTCCAGGCTGCCTAAAAGAATTCTACAGTAAATTTGTTAGGCTCGGGGCTTTGTTTTTTGCCAATCCTTTTAGTACCTCCTCAACTTCCTCCAGAGTGATGTCCCACATCAGTGCCTGATTTTGATCTCTGTTGACCAATTGGAGAATATGTCTTGTGATGCGTTTGATCACTTCCGATATGTCTGGACACAGTTCCAACAAAATATTGTGGAAATGGTCAACTAGAAGGGTTTCCATATCTTCATGTTGTACCATTTGGCTCCCCTCAGAATCAAGCAATGAAAAAATTCTATTATGTTGCATATGTTATATCATTGCTTTATGAAAGAAACGAGTATTTCTCTCCCCTTCCCACAACCATTGAACCCTGGATTTTTGTTTCCAGAGGATCTCCTCCTATTTTCTTCATTCCTCTATCCAAGTTAAGAGTTGTCCTTCTTCTACTATGAGGGGTCCAGAATGACCTTGGGTGATCATATGTTGTTGCACCTTTTTCATGCAAGCCTGTAGGATTTCTTGATCTCTCTGGATGTGTCCAAATTCTAATTTATTCCACTTTTTGATTTTTTGCTTGCGATCCTTCATGCGGAGTTGGAAGGTATGCATGCAGTTCCGTCCCTGCACCAAACTAGATTCCCACCAATCCTTTACCTTGTGTATAAAAGATGGATCCCGTAACCAAAAGGATTAAAACCTGAAAGGTCTGTTGCAATGGCCCAACTTCAAATCCATTTCTAGCCAGATCGACCAATGGTCAAATCCAAGGCATGGCATAATAGAAGCTTCAAAGAAAATATCCTTGCTGATAAGGTCTTCAAAAACCAAGAATCTATCCAACCAGGAGGCGACTTAATGCGATCTGCCCCTAAGGTTGTTCCATGTAAATATCTCATTGATTGTGGGAATATCTACAAGTTTTAAATTCTCCATCAGGGTTCAAAAAAGTTCCATTTCTGGTTCCTGACGTCTTATCCCACCCTTTTTCTCTTCTAGCGAGGTGACGAGGTTAAAGTCTCCCCTAATCAACCAAAGTTTTTCCTTTCTCATAGTTCTAAGCTTTCCTATATTCTGGAGGAAAGCTTCCTCTGGAATATGAGGGCCATAGACTGCCGAGAGCAATACCCACTCGCTAGTCCCAATATGTCTGAATCTCCCAGAGGGAATATGGGGCATACTAACCCAATGGTAAAAAAGAATCTCCGTAGTGTTCCAGAGAATGGAAATATCCCTTGCACTACCCCTTGCATCTAAAGCTATTACTTCATACTTGACATGCATATGGCTAAGCATTTATTCTATTCTTGCCCCTGTGACCTTTGTTTCCTGAATCAACACAATTTGGTGCTTATTCTGTTTTAGGCGATCCTGTAAATATCTTTGTTTACCTCGGCTGTTGAGGCCCCTCACATTCCAAGAGATTACAATCATTGGGAAACTTTGTTGATTTGGTGGAAAACCACCAATAGCGATACCACCCATCTGGAGTTGACTAACAGATCTCCAACCATCTGGATCGATTCCTGGAGGTTTTTCCTCCCATGTTTCTTACCTCCCTTTCTTTGGCTACCGTGATCGTGTGAACCTCCCAAATGAGAGCCAATGGGATCTGACGGATCGGGTGGCTTTTGGCTCTGTTTCACCTGATATTGCTAGAAAGTCTCACGGTAGAGTTTCTTTTGATCCTTCGGGATGAACCTTTCATCCAAATTCCTCCATTCATGCAATAGTATTTTCAGCACTAAATCCTCTGCACTCAGATCCTCCTTTGATGCATCAATATCCATGGTGGAGAGATCCATGGACTGCTCCTGTTCTTCCTTATCCGAGGGTTCCATCTGAGCTTTCCTTTTTGGCTTAGAAGTTGTTTTTTGCGGTTCTCTCCCTCATGTAGAGTCTTTCGACATGTCTGATGCTTTGGAACTTTTTTAATTTAAATTTTATTAAATTTTGTCTTATATATATATATATATATATATATTGTTAAATGTGCATTTATTTGGCTAATTTAAATTTTATTAAAACTTGTGTTAGTAAATTCATTTAAATATAAATATATATACAATTGTTTTGATAAAAGTGACGTTTATTTGGGTAATTTAAATTTAAATTTTAAATTTACTTTTTTAATTTAAATTTTATTAGATCTTGTGCTAATAAATTAATTTAAATATAAAATATATTACAATTATTTTGATAAACGTGACATTTATTTGGGTAATTTTGATAAAAGTAAAATAATAATAAATAAATAAAATTGTTTACATGGCATTATTTTATTAATTTCCTAATTTTTTCTTAGGTGGCTATTTTTGAGTTGAAATTTCCTCTAATTTGAAGACAAAATTAAATTAAGACTTTCTTGTTGCATTTTCAACATAGTGGAGTTATGTTGTTACCTTCATATGTCCATGGATTCTAGATATGACATGTTCAATATATGATGAACAATTTACTTTTCCAATTCCAACATATAATAATGCATTTCATACACATCTAATGAATGCATGTTGATAAATCAGTTTAAATGAAATTGTAGAAGTCTTTTTGTGTCTCTTTATATATTTAGACTGTCAATTTTGCGTTGCGTGAGACCACCTTCGCTTTGGGGAGATTAAATATGCCAACACTTCTAGACCAAAACATAGCCTTGATTGGTATTGTATGAGAATTTTGATCTCCGTCTAATGCCGACATTTCCATTTTTGTTTTAGTTTTTTCTATTTGTCACACCTAATTAATTTACATGACTTTGTAATTCATATTAATATGGTTATGCAACATCAACATGATTTTATAGCCTTCATTGTTTTCACTTGGTTAAGACTATATTTATATAAACTCACTACTTATTGTCATTGATCATCATGACCAACTTAATGGTCATGTGGATCACAATTTGGAGTCACAGTTCTAACTATTTTTCTCATGGCCAAGGGCCTTAGCCTTTGGGGTGACAAATCCCACCTTAGATATAGTTTTATCGATCTTAGCCTATATTGTTTCATAATTTCCAAACAAAGAAAATAAATTAGACCAAAAAAAAACCAAACAAACAAACAACATTATTATATGAAAATAAAGCCTACAAAGTGAAACATGCAAAATGAAATATGTGTTATTTTTATGATTTGATATATGAGATCACATATTCAAACTCAAATAATATCCCAAATCACTTCTCAATTTTGTTAAATTCATAAAGTTAAATTAGATTAATTCTGTGTGGAATTTCATAATAAAACCATCATTAACTCATTAAAAAAAAATGTGAAGATTCACAATATGATTAATCTTTCATATCATGCATGTGAAAAAGAAGAGGTGTTTGAGGACCGTTTCAATAAGTCATCAAGACTTCATTTTTGAAGCGCAAAAACAAACACACGCAAATATGCTTTTTAAATTAAAAAACAAAATTACAAAAGACAATGAAATTTTTCATTTTCCTATCATCAAATACTTAAAAAAAAATGGTTGATATGGGGCCTAATTCTTTATGCTTTGGGAATTTTTTTATTGGATTTGAATAAAACTCATTGTGCTGAGAGGCACTCTCCAATGGAGTATAGAAGATATGTTTTAATGTAAACATAAACATATTTATTTGGTCAAAGAAACTAAAAAAAAAAAATTAATAATTTATCATTGGCGATTTTTAGGCTCTAAGTTTTTACAACCAATGATTTTGTCCATGGTATTTGTTATGATGAAGTCTGTATAAAGGCTTTAAGAAATCCATTATGGAATGCAAGAATAACATATTAGATCCATCTTAACTCTCAACTTGACCCCTCTTAATGCTTAGTACATCCATATTTAAAATAGATCTAGGTTGACAAATTAATAAAAATAATATTGCATTGATAAAATTACAAATGCTAAAATTATGAAATAAACATTTTAAAATATTAAATATCATTTATAAATTACAAATGATAATTTTATTAAATTTAAAATTCATTTAAAAAATAATTGGAAAAATTGTAAATCGTAAATGGTTGAGTTTGTATAACCAAATGTTCACAAAGATGTTGAATCAATTTATGTACTTGTTTGACCATATAAATTAAATGATTTGTAAATATCTATGGGAATTAATCGATAATAAATATCAAAAACACTTACTTCATGATACATCTAATATTATTTAAAGAAAAACATGAAAATTAATTAAACCATAACTTTATTTTAAATTACCATTATTATTATTAATTATAAAAATAATTAATATATAAGTTAAAGATACATACATTTTTAAAAATATGGAACAAAATTCTTAACCATGGGGATTTACCTCCATTTTAGTAATGTGTAAATGAGTTTTGTTACAATACCACAAGTTTTCAATACCACATGTCCAAACCTCACTTTATAAGAAACTTGTTCATATGACATTTTTTTAAATTAATCAATTTAATTAAAAAGGTCAGAATTACATAACTATTTTGGAGATAAATCTCAAATTTTAATTTGTGATCCACCTAATAATTATTCATAATTAAATTAAAATTCTAGAGGCTTATTCTCCCTTATAAGGGTGATGGTACACATGTCAAGAGGGACTAGGAGAGATGCCTTCCACCCCCACCACCTCCCATTGCAATTAGTAGGGGGTGGCATGGCCTGCCTCTCCCATGCAGGTTGCATGCAAGATTTACTCTCCCACGAGTTTACAATCTAGTTTCTTAATACGCCTGAACTTGCGATGATCCTAATTAGAGTTGGTAATTTATGTGTTAGTGGGAGTGCATCCCCACCACAGGGAGGAGTAAATTTCCCTCTAGAATTCTCTAAATAGTTTGATTTTGTGATCAATGAGGTTGGAATATGGAGTGACATACAATTTTTCCCAGTAAGAGGGTCGCTTGCCTATAGATTTGCAAAGACAATGACCTAGGTTGGCCTTCTACATCCCTTAATTCTGGAATCAAAGATTGAATGTTTAGCATATGGAGCTATAAAAGGACATGTTGTATATCATAGTTACCAAGTCCAGTCATAGTGACCCAAAAAATACGGAAATTCGCCAATATTGTTCGGTTTGGTTAATAATTTAAATTCAGTACAGTGAGTCAAAGCTACCTACTAGCTCTCTTGTGTTGTCGCCTCCAACATTGGTTGTCCAATGTGCTTCCTGCCACAGTGAAGGACTGGAATAAGAGTAGGCAGGATGATAAGTTCCGCAGATCGTCAACCATCAAAAGACCACCCTCTCCAGGGAAGTTTTGACGGCCAGAAAATTGAACTGAACGCTCCTCATGCCCAACCTTAGCGCCTCGCTCTTCTTCAAAGAGACCGACCTTTTGGAGTCCCTCCGTTTTGATCAACTCTTTTGCCTCCACCGTTTCAATTCTCTATGTGACGACTTCGTTCACATAAGCAGCGTGAATGTTTTGGTTGTGGCAAAGGGGAATGGGCGGCGGTGGATGGCGGAAAGGGATATGGCACAACTGGAAGAATGTGGCGCCCCTAAGATCGATCAGCATACGTTATGAAGTTGGAGGGAAAACACCCTTTTCTTTGGCACGACCCATTCCGGGATTATGCTAGTGTTTGAATGTTTGGTTCTTGTCCATAATTTGTCCACTTGAGCTCTCCTACTGGAATTTATTATAATAACTTACGAATGACGCCATTCATGTTTCAACCCATACCTAATTTGATTCTACCATGTCATCAACCACCCAATCAGTGGGGTCAAACTGGTTTACTTCAATCAATCACGAAGACTTATCTCACTGTTTGTAAGCTTTTATAAATTCTATTTGTATAAAAAAATTTAAAAAATTATAAAATGGAAAATTGTATAAAAAAATATATAAAAAAACATAATGTTTATATTGGAAAAAAATATAAAATAACAAATTGCAGTTACAAATTGGTAACTTTTATATATATATAATTTAAAAAACATTAAATCTCCTATATTAAAAAAATAGAAAATAATTAAATTTTTAAAATATAAAGATGGTTTATGTAAATTTTTATTAAAAAAAAAATGTTTAAATATTTCTAAAATGTATACTCTTGAATTTCTTTTATTGAATTTTATACAGTTGAATTTTTTTGTATCAAATCGAATTTGGATTTGGTAACTGTGTTGTATATGCACCTGTAATGATAGATAAATTGTTAACATGGATCATGTAGAGGTCTGGCGCTATCTTTAGGGACTGCGTCGAGGACTTCACTTTGCTATATTGGTCATGGATTTTGTTGACTCCGGGTTTCCTATGAAACATTAGTTGGGTAACCGTTTCTTTCTTGCTCCTTGGTTTTTCTTGGGTTTTACTCGTTAATTCTCTAGTTACTTCTGTTGTGGCTCCTACTTTATCCCCATTGCTTTCTTGTTAGGCGTGGCACCTAGTCTCTGATTTGTTAATATCCCTTGTATTGAATTCTACGCTCGGTTCTGACCATTCCTTGATGAATGTATTATGGCTTTGTATTTATATTATTTCACCCCTCGTCTTGACTTGGATAAATATCCCTCTTCCAGTTGTTTCATGGTTACTTGGGGCTAGACCATGTTGAATCTTTGGGCATCTATTATTGTTTTCTCTATTGTAGCTACAGGAACTTGGTGAACCTACAAGAATTTCTACTGTTGCTTTATTAGTGACTGAGCATTGGCTACTTGGGTCTTTCCTGGGAGTGGTGGTAGTTGTCTCAATTGTTGCATTTGGTGGTGTCCATTTTCGGTCATAATTCCCAGACAAAGGATGTGCAACCACAGAGGGAATGGTGGAGTAAGACCAGTCGCATGCACCACAGTGTTAGGACCAAGAAGCAACAACGATATATCACTTAGTTACCTCTAACTTCCAAGGGACCCTGCTTTCGTGACATTGTCTAACTCCCGAGTTTATTGTTTAGTTCTTTATGTATGTTTCCTATTAGTTGGTTTGTGATAGAACACCACTTTGAACAACAATAGTTCTTTATTATGGTTACTCTCTTTAGTTTGATATCGGCCAATAAATTTAGTTTCCCTTGTGATAGATTAAGTTCTGGTTATTTTTTTGACACTTGGTTATCATGACATATCTGATGTAATTTGAAATGCAAAGGTCACATGAAAAATCAAATTACAAAAATAAAATAAAATCTAGAAGCCTATTCCAAAAAAACACGCCTATTTGCATAATAAAAAAATGAGTAATCTTTCAGTGCGACTTCTTGGAAAGTTTTCAGGTTTATTTTCAGATTTAATTTGTCTAAAATCCAACAAGGATTCATTGAAATCACAAGTTTGACAAGTGAACTCTTCGCAATCGAAGTGTCTCAAAGGTTTTTTGAGGGTGTTGAGTCCATATATGCAATTAAAAAACTAGTTTAAACAACACAAGTGAAGATTTGGCCACAATTTGTTTTACCAGATTCTGGCCAGAAATCCACTAGAAACTCCAACAAGTCTACTTCATTTAAAAATGCAAAAAAATGTATTGCTTTCATCAAAACCATACTATCAAATTGATATTAAAAGGTACAAAATAGTTTCAGAGTTTCTTTTTTGCCCATTTTGTGAATATATTTCTAGTTCATTTTACTCTAAAAACTTATTAAAATTTGGAAAAATTGTAATTATAAATTATTTAATTTGCACAATTTAAATTTGATTCTACATTAAAAAAAAAAAAATAGATAACAAAACGTTATGATATATATATATATATATATATATCAAATGAATATTTTATAATGAAAAAATTCAATTCTTCATCATTCATTATTCTTCCTATGTCTTATTTCCAAATGTAATATGTAGTGTTGCTGCTGAGTACCTGCCTCTTGTGCAAAAATTAATTAATAATTTTATTTTTATATATATATATATATATATATAGATAGAAGTGACCAAAGACTTCTATAGTTATTCATATTGTTGGAGATTTCGGAAGAGCTTTATGAGTAAATAAGAGTTGAAGAGCCTTTTATAGGAGAAGGAAACTAAGTATTCATTGGGTTAAATTTTAGAGAATGAATTAAAGTTAGTCAAGGTCAAATTGATATTTAAGTAATTTAAAATAAGTTAATTAGAACTAATTGGAATAAGGTTAAAATAATTATTAAAATATATTTAACATTTAATTAATTATTGAAATGAGTATTTGACCAAATTCAATCAGCATCACATTGAAAATCAAATAATTTGAAAATAAATTTAATTAGAATTAATTAGAGTAAATTTTAATTTTTTGTTATTATTATTATTATTTAGAAATTAATTAGAATTACTAAATTTCTATCAAAAATTTTAAAACAGGGTAGACCAAATAGAGTGTAAAAAGATCACAGAAGAGGGAGGGCAAATGATTAGGTTCAAATTAAAATGAATTAAAAAAAGAATTTAAGTTTAGATGAAAATTAATTAATTAGATAGGAAATTTTAATTAATTAAAAAATATTAGTAAGGTTAAAAGGGAGGACAATAAATTATAAAGGCTAAAGGTTAATAAAGAAATAAATAAGGTCAAATTGGAGAAATGAAAAAACAATATAGGAAACGATGAAAAGGGAGGGGGGTGGCAGTGTGATGAAACAAACAAAAAGGATGAGAATATCGATGAAAAATAATTGAAGGATGAAGCTAGGGCAAAAGACGGGGTTCAAAGAAGAGGGGGAGGGACGAGAATCAATGGGTGAGATGATGAATGATAGGGTTCTAGGATTAGCTAAGCATGTATCCATCCTCCCTATTAAATTTATTAGGGTTCTTCTTGATTTCGAGGGCTTCTCGAATAATTCGAGAGTTATAAATTGGAATAAAGGCAAGAATTTTTTATTGATTAAAACAAATCAAGTGTGTGGACTTAAATGAGTGTTCAACGATAACATACTTTGATAGATGGTTATGGTTGATATTAGGTATATGATCTTTCAGGCAGGACTTGAAAGGGCAACAGGTTTGGCAAATATATGATTTGCGGCATGAACAGGGAATATGATAGACCTCTGATCCTAGCATGGGGTCATATTTGCCTCTGGGCAGCCAAAATAATTGTTCGAGGGTTTTATGGGGCTTAAATACGATTTTAATGTTCTTCTTGCCCAAGATATTTGCTATAATATATGTGGCTCCTTTAATGTATGAGAGCGCGGTTTTAATGGAGTAATCATTCGAAAATAATTACACAATTCACTCGTGGAAATATCCAACAATATTTGAATATCATTTTAAATTAATATAATATTAAAAACTAATATAAAAATTTAATATAGTAAAAGCTTAATAAACTTTTCAAAAATTTCAAAACTGATTGAAAGTAAAATATTATAAAATAAAATATTTCGCTGAAGGCGTATATATTTGAACTTTTCAGTAGGATGGAGGTGGATGAGGGTTGGTTGACTTTTTAAATCAACGAAAAATATTTAATGTAATGGGAATATACTTTCGTCTGAGACTTATCTATGGCTAGGTTTGATTTACGTGGCGGATCCTCGACTGCTGGTATGTTTTACATGGCAGATCCTCGACTACTGGTAACGTGGCATAATGAAACAGATTCAGTTGAATTGAAACGTTGGCGGTCGGTCTCAAGAATGATTTATTTTAATCAAGACAACCAACATTTGTTCAAAGATTATATTAGTCAAGAAATGCATCCGTTGGGATCTGGTGAAGCCCCTATGATTCAAAGAAGAGTATATAGGTGCTATTTCCTCGATAATGGTCGCAATAGGTGTACGCTACATATTTCTCATTTGTTATGTCAATATATGTGAGATGGGTAATATCTGGTTGCTCTTCCAAACCGGTATTGTTTTCTACTGAATAGAGTGCCCAAGGTTCCCCCCTATTATGCTGAAATGCCTTCTATAACCAAAATCCCAACAACTTTAAATGTTATACTTCTATGGAACATATAAAAATTCAAAATAATATTTATTTCTTGGGTTTATGATTTAAGAAATGGAACAACCTCGGACCTGGCAGTAAATTTTATAATTACTATCTTTTATTTTAATTATTATTATGAGAGAAACAAGGATTTGATAACAAAGGTTGTTAATTGTTACCTGGCAGTAAATTTTATAATTACTATCGTTTATTTTAATTATTATTATGAGAGAAACAATGTTACAAGAAACAGGGATTTGATAACAAAGGTTGTTAATTGTTAAATTGAAAGAAATAATAAAAAAATAGTTGAGAATTTGGCAAACAGATGAGGATCTACAGACCAATTCTGAACTTCCAGACAGTTAGGGAAGGGCAGTTACCTCCTTCTTCCCTTGACCCCAGAGACAAAAAGATCTCAGGTGGGACAAGGCAGGGGTTAGATACAGGGGAAAAGAAATACTACCTGAGATGATATGATACTGCTTTAAGGGTTGCCTTAAGCTGGTCTGAGCCAGTGGAAACCCTCTGGTTCAAAATAATCTGACTTTTCCAGACTGGACCAAGAGGGTCTTGAGGTCTAGGAAGGATGTCTACCTGTGAAGGTTGTAGACCCAAATTGCGTTAGAAGTGGAAACTAGACCCAAATTGCGTTAGAAGTGGAAACTAGGGGGAATTGGACGTAATCGCCAATTCCGTCGAAGGGAGGAGTGGTCCCATCCTTATTCCATCTTCTCGATTGATATATATTTCAGATAAGTACCAAGACTTCTCAATGGTTTTCTGATTAAGTAATGATGGTTTCTATTAATTAAGATAAGAGGATAGCATAGGAAATTTCTTTCTTAGTTGTTGTTTGATTTATCTAATTATTTTCTGAAAAATAGATAAAAGAATACAATGTATTATTTATCTAATTCTTTTCTGAAAAATAGACAAAAGAATATACAATATGATTATTTGTTATTTTCTGTAAAATGGACAAAAGAGTATATTGTATGAAGTATTTGTTCTTCTATGTGAGATAGACAAAAGTACAACTGTGTGAGGACCAGACAAGATTAAAGTAAATGTGTCATGTGTATGTATAAACTGTATAAATAATTTCTTTGAAGGCGTAAAATATGATCATGTATATTTATAAACAGTATCAAGAATTCTTAAAAGAAAATTGAAAACACAATCTTCTGTTGCCATTCAGAACCATGTAAAACAATATTAAAAAGTGGAGTAAAGAATAACTGTAACCCACAATCGGAAATGAATGGAAACCATATAGCGGCATATGTAGAGCCAGTGTTTACAGCATACCATTAACATCAACTCAGTTCGAATATTTTAAGAAGAATGGGAAAAGGAAAATACCATAACATTCAGTGTTGTAAGGAAACAAAATCAATGGAGAACTGCTTCTAGGATAACTGAATATCATTACACATAAAAATGTTATCGACATGTCAAACCCTTACGAAAATAATGTAAATGAACTGCCTATTTATCATCAAATAGGTAAGGCCAAATAATGATTTTAAAGAAGATTAGAGGTTTGGCACATAGCCAAACGAAGGTCGAATACTGTTCCTGTTTTTCAACCTCTGCAGGAAGTAACCCTCAATATAATTAACCAGAGAATTTCACGAGATGAACGAATTAGTTGGCAGAGCATAAGCAAAATTACATAACTCCATATGTTAATTAGATGCAACAAACCACAATATAATGTCGAAAGAAGAACAATAGTGTACATAAAAATCATGGAACAACGAAAAATGCCAAGGAAAACCCTAGGTCAAATTCAGGATCGATATAGAGGAAGCCTGTGGAGAATCTTCCCATTAAAAATACTTTCAACCCAACAAAGTTTCATAAAATAGAATCATTTGCCTAAGAGATTAAAGCCACAAACAAATTCCATTAAACTTCAACCTAGTCAGAGGGAGGTCATGAGCCTAACCCTCAGAAGTTTTACAACCAGTAAGGGAGAGGGATGGAACCATTAACCAGTTCAACCATTACATTGATTAAACAATAATAACCTCTGAGGGTTTCAAATACGACTCGCTGAGAGCCAGAGTATTTGGAATTCGAAAGGAAAATATAATGGAAAGCCACCAGTAACATGGGAATGTTAGTTTTCCAACCTGGAAGTGGGGAGTGGTACTTTTGGTTCGGCCGTGGAAGGTGAAGAACCTGATGACTGGTCTGGAACTCTATCGATGAATGCTCTGGAACTCTATGGATTGACCTGCACAGCAAAAAAAACTAGTTAGTGAGGATTTAATTCAGTATACCATAACAGAGCAAGGAAATAATTGAACTGACATGAAAATATTACCTAAGTTGTTGTAAGCGAGGTAGTCCCATTTGAAGAAGCCTGAAAACTGAGAACATTCCTTACGAACTGTGCTAGCAGTAAAATCAAAATACCCGAAACAACCAGACACTGAACATGGCATGAGCTCTACCATAGACCAACATCGTGGTATCTCTGTGCTTGTTCCACCGGAGGGAAGGGAAAAAAAATGAATTGCAAAGAAAGGTTTCAAAATACCCGGAACAACCAAACACTGAACATGGCATGAGCTCTATAGTAGACCAACATCGCGGTATCTCTGTGTTTGTTCCACCGAAGGGAAGCGGTTGTGGCAAAAGATGAATTGCAGAGCAAGGCTTCCGAGTGAGCAAGGGTGAGAATGAGCTCGATCTGCAACAATCATGGCAAGTGGTTACCGTAACCCCTCCGATTGTGATGTCAGTCGTCCGATGTACATCGCTCGATACAAGCGCTGGATAACTGCCAGATTGTGGTGGAAGTGGTGTAAACCTGGAGGGTGCCTCGAAGGTTCGAGGTCCGCCCAACTTGAATTAGTGGTATGAGTTACATCAACATAGAACTATATGCAACTAACCAGGCACATTAACATTCATCTGTGTGATATTTCCAGCCATACTTTACAAAACAATAATGGTTGAACCTTATATTACACATTTAGAAAAACAAAAACAAATGATAATTATTTATCATGGAAATAAATAAATTAATAAAAAATCTAAAATAATATTATGATTTATATGTATAAAAAAATAATAATAATAATAATATTTCCATTGTAAAACCAAGAAATATTGGAAGATTAAGAAATTATTAAAATTTATTGCACACATTTAAAAATAAATAAAAACAAACGTAAATTATTTACCATTTAAATAAATAAATTAATTAAAATTTTAAAATAATATTATAATAATTTATATTTTGGACCATCCATGATCTAAATGGACATTATTTTACGTGGCATTTTCTGAAATTTTAATTTCCAAAGATGACTCAAGCCTTTTCTTTTGTGTCTTTTCAAAAAATGGTTAAGCATGTCGATAAGGTATTTGGATCAAGCATGTCGATAAGGTATTTGCGAATGCTAATTTTCCTTTCATTGTGACAAAGATTGTCTCAATATGAAAATAAACCATGGTCAACCATGGTCCAATGTGGCATTGTGACAAGGATTGTCTCAATATGAAAATCAACCATGGTCAACCATGTTCCAACGTTGCATTGTGACAAAGATTGTCTCAATATGAAAATCAACCATGGTCAACCATATTCAATCATGGTTAACCATGGTCAATAACCATGGTCACATTGTGACAAAGATTCTCTTCGTGCAATGTCACATTGTGACAACCATGGTGATCCATGGTCAACCATTGTTCAACATCGCATTGTGACAAAGATTGTCTCAATATGAAAATCAACCATGGTAAAACATGGTCAACCATGCTTATTTTAGGGCCATTGTCCAACTTCGCATTGTGCCAAAGTTTGTCTCAATATAAAAATCAATCATGTTCAAACATAGTCCAATGTCACATTGCGACAAAGATTATGTCAATATGAAAATCAGTCGTGGTCAACCATGTTTATTTTAGCGTTTATAATATTTATCTTAGGGTTTATATACCTTGGGTTTATAATATTTATCCCTTGGGTTAAGTATTATTCCCTTGGGTTTTTGGTATTAATCCCTTGGGTTTATTAGTCCCTTGGGTTTATAATATTTATCTTAGGGTTTATATACCTCCGGTTTATAATATTAATTGTTAGGTCCCTATAATACTAGTGATACCCCATTACTATTGTAGTTGTATCCCTTATTAATATTGTTGTGCCCCTATTGTCCCCATATTGTTATTACTGTGCCCTATAGAATCCCTCTATTGTTATTTTTGTGACTTTATATTATTATTGTTAGGTCGGTTGGGTTATATTGTGACTCCTTAGACTCCTATATAGAAAGGAGGTTTTGTCATTTGAATCATCCAAGAATTGTTCATTTATGTAATGTAAAGGAGGTTGCCCCCTCGAAGAGGTTGAATTCTAAGGCGTTGATCTATATTTCCTATCTTTTGTGAGCTGGTTTCATAACATTTGGGATCAGAGCTTTGGATTCTAGGGTTTCGTTGCTCCAAATAGGTGATCGTGGCATTTTCGCTATAAATTTTTTTCTGCGATGTTTCAGAAGCTAAAAAAAACCCATTTGAGAAGAAATCACACTGAACCTCGGGTCCAAATTTCAGAGCTTTTTTCGCTATATTTGCGGAGCTATGATCTGAGGAAGTTGGTCTTTTTGCAGACTCCTGAATTACATTCCAAACAGGTGACCTGGGGAAAATTGTCATAACTTTCTCTCTGCGGATCAGATTGGAATTTTGTAAGAAGATACAGAAAGAGGACAGACTATAGTTTGTTGTATATATTTTTCAGAGAAAAAGGTCGAAACAGTGACTCATGGAATGCCGTACAAGTTCGCTCAACTGAATTAGTCTATAATCAAGTCACTGTGGGAGATTTGGCATAACTCTTCCTTGGAGAATCCAATTTGGATCAGACTAGTGGCATTGGAAAAAGGACACAGAGGACTATTGCAGGTCGAAATTTCAGAACTGGATGATTCGAAATTACAGAGATACATCAAAGGCAATATCGAGCTCCTACAAAGTGAAAAAAGGTGTGTAGATTTTTTTTTTATTTTTTCTTAAGCTTGGTTTGAAAAATTATTTTGAAGGATTCAAAGGGCATAGTAGAGCATTATTACCGGTAATTGATGCCCGAAGAAATAAAATGCAAACACCTAGTAAGCAACCCAAAATCCCTAGCATGACTCATGAAGAAGAGGAAGAAATGCTACATGATATATCAAAATTACAAGACCAAGTGCAACAAATGTCACTCTCACAAAAGCTAACAGAAGCTAAGATAAATGGTGTGGAATCTAAGATAAATGGCGTGGAATCTAAGATAAAGGGCGTGGAAGCTAAGATTAATGGTATGGAAGCTAAGATGGACGATTTGAAGATAGATTTGAAGACAAGTATGGAAGATTTGAAGACAGATTTGACAAAGTTTCTACAAGAAATGCTTACTAATGGTGAAAGGGTAGTAAAGGAAACTCATGATGAGAACAAAAGAAATGTCAATCATGATTTCATAGACTCTAATGTTGGACTGAAGACCCACCATATTCCAAAAATCGATATGAGGAAGTTTGATGGCAGGGATCTCGCAACATGGATATTATAAATGGAGCAATTTTTCGATCTCAATAATGTGCAAAACACACAAAAAGTACATATTGCAACTTTATATTTGGAACCAAATCAGTTTGTATGGTATCAATGGCTTTTCTCTCTAAACAAATTATCACTTGGGCAATTTTTACAGAAGAATTGACAGCACATTATGAGGATACAAAAAGCAACACTTTTTTTAGCCAATTGATAAGTCTCAAACAAAAGGGTTCAATAATGGAGCACATTGAGGAGTTCCAAAAATTGAACATAAGGGTAAAAAATATTCCAGAGGAGCATAGGATTGATGTGTTCATAGGGACTTTAAAGGATAATATCCAACATGATGTTCACCTTTGGGAACTTAATTCATTAGAGAAGGCATTCAGGTAGCAAGAAAAATGGAAAGCAAAATTATGGCAACCAGGAAGCATACCACTCACAACTATAAAGATGGAAGTGTTGTTTCCCCTAGTCTTCCACAACCTATAAGGTTGACACCACAACAATTTGAAGAAAAAAGAGCAAAAGGGCTTTGTAACAGTTGTGATAGCAAATACACTAAAGGTCATAAGTATGCTGAGAAGAAATTATTCTACATTGATTGTGAAGAGGAAGAAGAAAGAGTAAGAAAGGTCAAAAGAAGAGGATATACTCCAGGAACAAAGCCTAGATAAAGAAGAAATGAATCCAACCATATCTTGTAATGCATTGGCTGGAATTACCACTCCTCAAACCATCAAGATAGAAGGACAAATCAAGAAGAAAAAGGTAATAGTGTTGATTGATTTAGGAAGTACCCACAATTTTATTCATTGTAAGATAGCAAAAGAATTGAATTGCTTCCTATATCTAGCACCAGAGTGTCGAGTTATGGTTGCAAATGGAGGAATGATAAATTGCTCTGGAAAGTGCCATAATATCAAGCTATCCATGGGAGAATATGTATTGAATAGCCCAATGCTTTCCATTCCAATGGGAGGTGCTGATGTTGTACTAGAAATCCAATGGCTACAATCCTTGGGTACAATAGCTTTTAATTTTCAAGAACTTTTCATGAAATTTTCTGTGGAAGGAAAGGAAGATGAATTGAGGGGTATTGCAGGGAAACCGGGAAATATAATCAGCTCTAATGGTATGACAAATCTTCTAAAAAAAGAACAAAGAGGTGTAATTGTACAATTATGTTCGCTAGATGTTTCCACATTGGAATCATCTATTTCTCTAGATCTCCAAAAAGTCTTGGACAATCATTCCAAGGTATTTGAGACTCCCAAAGGTCTCCCACCTATTCATGATCATGATCATGCTATTCATCTGATTCCAGGAAGTGTTCCTCCACAGATCAGGCCGTACATATATCCCTATGCCCAAAAGAGTGAAATTAAACGTATGGTTGCAGAAATGCTAGAGGCGGGTATAATTCAACCTAGTCAAAGTTCTTTCTCTACTCCAGTAGTATCGGTGCATAAGAAGGATGGATCATGGCACATGTGTCCGGATTATAGGGAGCTCAACAAGCTCACTATTAAAGATAAGTTTCCCATTCCTGTCATTGATGAATTACTAGATGAATTGCATGGATCAATTTACTTCACCAAGTTGGATCTTCGTTTAGGATATCATCAAATCATAATGAAGACTGAAGACATTCCAAAAACAACATTTTGAACTCATGAGGGTCATTATGAATTTTTGGTCATGCCTTTTGGCCTTACCAATGCACCTTCTACATTTCAAGGTTTGATGAATTCCATTTTGAAACCCTTAGAAAATTTGTGTTAGTATTTTTTGATGATATACTACTCTACAACAAGTCTTGGAAGGATCATGTTGAACATGTTGATAGGGTGCTACAACTATTGGAGGAGAAACAATTATATGAAAAAAGATCCAAATGCTTCTTTGGAGTACAAGAGGTGGAATATCTCGGTCATATTATATCTCATGAAGGAGTTAAGGTAGACCCTAGCAAAATTAAAGCCATTAAGGAATAGAAAATCCCCACATCCATAAAGCATCTCCGAGGATTTCTCAGGTTGACAGGGTATTATCGGAAGTTTGTTAAGAATTATGGGAGAATAGCAGCGCCTCTAACAACATTATTGAAGAAAGATGCATTTTCATGGACTCCAGAAGCAACAAAGGCCTTCGAACATCTTAAAGAGGCAATGTGCCAAGCACCGGTCTTAGCTATACCGAACTTCACAAAAACCTTTATTGTGGAATGTGATGCTTTAGGAAATGGAATTGGTGCTATTTTAATGCAAGATGAAAGACCCATTGCTTTTGAAAGTTGTCCAATCAAGGGAAAGTTTTTACACAAAGCTATTTATGAGAAGGAAATGTTGGCAATACTCCATGCACTTAAGAAATGGCGACCCTACCTAATGGGAAGACACTTCAAGGTAAAAACGGATCATGATAGCCTTAAACACTTTTTAGAACAAAGATTATCCTCTGAAGAGCAACAAAAGTGGGTCACAAAGATGTTGGGTTATGACTTTGAAATCATCTACAAAAAGGGAAGCAAAATGTGGTGGCAAATGCACTCTCAAGAAAGGATGAGGATGTGGAAGCATTGTTGTGTGCCATTTCTATTATCCAACCAAATTGAATAAACGAAGCAAGGAAGGCATGGAAGAATGATGAAGAAGTGTGGGCATTTATTCGAAAGTTACAACAAGATTCTAGTACATCTGATACATTTAGCTAGAAAAATGATTCATTATGGTACAAAGATTGCTTATACCTCTGTAAGAATTACCAACTAAAACAAAAGATTCTTATGGAATTGCACACTTCTCCCTTAGGAGGGCACCCGGGATTTTTAAAAACTTACCACAGGGTTAAGAAGCATTTTTTTTGGGATGGTCTTAAATCGGATATTCAAAAGTTTGTGGCGGAATGTTTGGTTTGCCAACAAAATAAAATTGAAACAATTAAGACACCGGATCTATTAGAACCTTTATCCATTCCAAGCCAACGTTGGGAGGAGGTTTCAATGGATTTTATCACAGGTTTACCCAAGTCTGAGGGAAAGAGTGTCATCATGGTGGTAGTTGACAGACTTACCAAGTATGCACACTTTTGTGCATTATCACATCCATTTAAAGCCAGTATAGTTTCTACTGCATTTATGGAAACAATTTAAAAGCTACATGGAAACCCAAAGATTATTGTAAGTGATAGAGATCCCATTTTCACTAGAAATTTTTTGACAGAATTATTTTCTTGTCTTAGTACTTAGTTAGCTCATAGCTCATCTTATCATCCTCAATCTGATGGGCAAACTGAGATAGTAAACAAATGTTTGGAAGGATATCTTCGTTGATTTGTATCTGATAAACAGACACAATGGGTCAAATGGTTGCCTCTGGCTGAATGGTGGTATAACACTTTCTTCCATACAACAACAAAAATGACCCCATTTATGGCACTTTATGGATATCAGCCACCATCCATCACATCATATTTAAGAGAAAATTCTAAAGTTCAAGCAGTGGAACATCACATCGAACATCAACAACAAGTCCTCCAACTCTTAAAGGATAACCTCGTGTTGGCACAGAATAGAATGAAACAACAGGCAAATCAACATCGCGGCGAAAGAACCTATAGCTACAACCATATAAGCAAATGTCCCTCAAGCAAGCTAAGAAGGATAATAAATCATCACCAAAGAATTATGGTCCGTACAAGGTGTTGCAAAAGATTGGTACTATGGCATACAAATTGGAGCTTCCTACAGCTTCTCGAGTGCATCCAGTTTTCCATGTTTCATGTTTAAAGAAGGTTATAGGTGAAAAGCTCCCAGTTCAAACAATATTGCCAGAACTTGACGAGGAAGGAAAAATTATATTGGAACCGGAAGCAGTCACAGAAACTAGAACTCGACAGCTACGACATCAATCAATTTCAGAGTATCTCATCAAGTGGAAGAACTTATCCGCTAAAGATTCCAGAACTACTCAAGCGTTCAGGACAACACTTTTTTGAAGGAGAGGGGCATGTTAGGTCCCTATAATACTAGTGATTACCCCATTACTATTGTAGTTGTATCCCTTATTAATATTGTTGTGCCCCTATTGTCCCCATATTGTTATTATTGTGCCCCATAGAATCCCTCTATTGTTATTTTTGTGGCTTTATATTATTATTGTTAGGTCGGCTGGGTTATATTGTGACTCCTTAGACTCCTATATATAGAAAGGAGGTTTTTTCATTTGAAACATCCAAGAATTGTTCATTTATGTAATGTAGGGGAGGTTGCCCCCTCGAAGAGGCTAAATTCTAAGGCGTTGATCTATCTTTCCTATCTTTTTGTGAGCTAGTTTCATAACATTAATCCTTTGGGTTTAATATTATTCCCTTGGGTTTATTATTAATATTATCAATATGAAAATCAACCATGGTTACATTGTGACAAATATTCTCTTCGTGCAATGTCACATTGTGACAACCATGGTGATCCATGGTCAACCATTGTTCAACATCGCATTGTGACAAAGATTGTCTCAATATGAAAATCAACCATGGTAAAACATGGTCAACCATGTTTATTTTAAGGTTTATCATATTTATCTTAGGGTTTATATACATAGGGTTTATAATATTAATCCCTTGGGTTTTTAGTATTAATCCCTTGGGCTTATTATTCCGTTGGGTTTATAATATTAGTCCATTGGGTTTATTAATCTAAGGATTCATTTTGCTAGGGTGTAATATTATTCATAGGGTTTATTATATAAATCCTTGGTTTTAATATAAATCCCTTGCATTTATAATCATGATCAACCATGGTCCAATGTCACATTTTGACAAATATTTTCTCAATATGAAAATAAACCATGGTCCAACATCACAATGTGACAAAGATTGTCTCGATATGAAAAATAAATAATGTTGAACCATGATCAACCATGGTCCAACATTAGTTTGTGACAAAGATTGTCTCAATATGAAAATGAACCATGATCAACCATGTTTATTTTAGGGTTTATAATATTTATCTTAGGGTTCACATACCTTGAGTTTATAATATTTATCTTAGGGTTTTTATACAATGGGTTTATAATATTTATCCCTTAGGTTTAATATTATTCCATTGGGTTTATAATCCCTTAGGTTTATTTTAGGGTTTATAATATTTATCTTAGGTTCATATACCTTGAGTTTATAATATTTATCTTAGGGTTTTTATACCATGGGTTTATAATATTTATCCCATAGTTTAATATTATTCCCTTGGGTTTATAATCCCTTATGTTCTAACATTGCATTGTGTTAAAGATTGTCTAAATGGTCAACCATGGTCAATAACCATGGTCACATTGTGACAAAGATTATCTCTTGGTCCAACGTCACATTGTGACAACCATGGTCCAACGTCACATTGTGACAAATATTGTCTCAATATGAAAATCAACCATGGTCAACCATTCCAAACAATTGTCCAATGTCACATTGTGCCAAAGTTTGTCTAAATATGAAAATCAATCATATTCAAACATAGTCCAACGTCACATTGTAACAAATATTGTGTCAATATGAAAATCTACCATGGTCAACCATGTTTATTTTAGCGTTTATAATGTTTATCTTAGGGTTTACCTTGGGTTTATAATATTTATCCCTTGGGTTAAATATTATTCCATTGGGTTTATAATATTTGTCTTAGGGTTTATATACCTTCGATTTATATATTAATCCTTTGGGTTTAATATTATTCCCTTGGGTTTATTATTATTAATTAATAATTAATAATACTTAATAATTAACTAATTAATTACTTAATTAATAATAATCAATTATTATTAATTAATTAATAATAATTAATAGTAGTTATACGCCTTCGGCGTATATCAACCACATTTACTAATGTGGTTGTGCTAGCTATAAAATATTTTGATTTTGAAATGAGTTATGGTTTTTGGGCTAGTGGTATTGATTAACTGTGGTATTTGCCCATGGTTTTGTAACAAAGCCTATTTACAAGTTAATAATATCCATGGAAAAATGGGGATAAATATCCATTATTAAAAATTGTTATATTGTAAATATTAAGTTTTAATTTTAAAAATGTTATAAAATTAAGTTAAAATTAAATATTTATAAAATATTTTGATTTTGAAATGAGTTATGGTTTTTGAGAATGTGGCATTGATAATCCATGTTATTGGCTCATGGTATTGTAACAAAGCCTAAACTAGCAATTGCACCGAAAGGTGCAAAGGAACACCGAAGGAGGAGTGGGGATTTAAAAATTATTATAGATTTATAGTCATGATCTACTAAGCATTGAGAGGAATCAAATCTCTCCATATGAGAATTTTTCTTCAAATTTTACACTCAAAAAGAAGTTTACATCTTAAGAGATTTGATCCCTCTCTACATCTAAAAAAATACAATTCTCATTGTTTTGATATATAAAATAATTAGATTAGACTCTAAATCTTATTTTATATATATAATATATATATATATATATATATATATATATATATATATATATATAGATATAACTTTTAAAAAATCTAAATAAGTTCGTCATATTTCTCTTTTAGTTGATATGCATGCTTCCCAGTTCCTGATGTAAAGTCCTACATTATTAATAAAATACGACCCTCCTTCAAAAATATGTTCCTTATCTTCCAGATTGGAAAAGATAACCGTGAAAAACCTTGTCAGGCCTATTCACAGAGCTACCTCTCCCTTAGGCCAGTTAGCTTGTATCCAATGTTTGATCTAAAGATCATGTGCCAATGCGATAATAATTTCAAAAATGTATTTGATGTTACATTTTATGGGGATAGAATGTAAATCCATAGGTTCATGAGCTTGAAATACTCTTACAGGTATCACCAAACCAAAGGGTCAGAGAGTTATAAAATTCATTATTAATCCACGTTTTACAAACATTTCATCACCCCTAAATTTATTAAATGAAACAAAATGACACCATACCTTATGTCATAAAATGCGTTACGTAAAATTCAAAGAGAAACGACCATGTTTCGCAGACCAACCATTTTAGGAATGAACCTTTTGTGAATATCATGTGTAGTGTTTTGATTTCTCATTAATTCATATTCAACATACAAGTGGAGGTATATGTAAACATAGTTTATAACAAATTTTATGCTCATTTTCACCCTCTACGATGTTCATCGAATTATACTTCATGGACAAAGTCTTCTTTGGCACTCCTTTTGACCATCCATGTCATTCACTGACTAAGTATACTACTCGCAACTTGTTTCAAATACCACCACTACATGTGACATGTTAATTAGTCATATGTCGTGAAGCTCATGTCAATAGTAAGTCAATGTAATAAGTTTTTTTTAGAATTTTCCAACCTACATAAAAGATGATGTGAAGGAGCATGTATTTACGAATAAACTCTCATGGAATATAGTTACAATGAGTGTCAACTTTGACTTGGCATGGATATATATATTCAATGGTTAATTTAACATGACAAGACCTATTACAACACTTCCAATGGATCTTTTATGTGCCTAGTCAATTTGAGATATGTATTGGAGGATGTTTTGGAATAAGTTGAAACCATCAAATCATTTCCCATTGCCATGTGTTGAGTCCTGAAACTACATATCTCCTACACACCATCCTAGAATTTTTTCCCTCACCTGGAACCTCATAAGCTATCAAAATCATTGCATATTGATTCTAAAAGAGCACTTAAGTGGTTTTCTGACTATGTTTTTGTGTTTGCTGTTTGACTTAGATTTTGCTCATGAGCTGCGGAATGCAGCCACTTTCCGCAACTGATTTAACTTTTTTTTTGTTAAACTCCAGTTGTAGGTGTCATCAGGCAAAACGGACACGTGGTAGATCAGGAATGACCTGGACATGGATCAGGTCCTATTGGTTCAGCCGGATTCATCAAGGAAAGTTGTGGTCAAAGGTCGTCAAGCGGTGGTCAAACAGAGGAATCCTATAGCAACAGGACTCCGTCTTCAAGCACGTGAAGGATTCATGGTCGTTCCTAGATCCTTGGGGACATGCTGACAGCTGTAGACTGCCCCACGATCCGAATCCAATAGCCACAATTGATAGATTTAATAATCTTGGCAACCATTATTCTAAATCCATGGACGCTGTCTTTTACGTGTCTTCTGTTGACGTAGTTTCAAAGGAAAACAGTTATGAAGTTTTTGTTATAAATAACGTGTTTCTATACGCATAGAGTTAGCCTTTGTTAATGTAATTTTGTTGTTAAAGTTACTGCGTTGTGACACTAGTTCCACTGTGGTAACGAGAGGATTCCTCCTCTGTTTTGATATATAAAGAAGACTCTGTTTCTATATCTGCTTGAACATAATTTTGGATTGATGGCCTGTTGACCGAGGCTGTGCAGAGGGCCCCTGTACACTGAGGTTTCGTTTTCCTTGTTGCTGTACAGTTTTTACGTATTGTTTCCTTATTTCCATTGCACATGTTTCATAATTATCCACCTGTGTATATATTTCATCTGTTATGATATTAACATTTCATTCTTGTTTATGATTTTACAAGCTTTGTATTAACGTTGATCAGTGTGTGTATGTTTCAGGACAGAGTAGGCCAAGGCATTTTTCATGCAATTTTCGTAATAACTAGTGACATGGAATTAGCCTCTCTGCTGACTTTGCTTTTCTTAGTTTTTTTAATTCCAGTTATGCTTTGATTCTAGTTTTGTTCACTTGCTTTAGTAGTTAGTTTAGATATCAGATTGCTCATGTCATTGATGTTATCTCCGAAAGCCATAGCTTAGACTACCTGGTGAGGTATCAGACCATGATTGATGTGATTTGATTTTAGTTTTACTTTTCTGCAATTAGATATCAACTTGCTCATATCATTGACGATTATCTCCGAAAGCCATAGCTTAGACTAACTAGCAAGGAATCGGATTATGAATGATGTGATTTGATTTTAGTTTTACTTTTCTACAATTAGACATCAACTTGCTCATATCATTGACGATTATCTCCGAAAGCCATAACTTAGACTAACTGGCGAGGAATCGGATTATGAATGATGTGATTTAATTTTAGTTTTACTTTTCTGCAATTAGACATCAACTTGCTCATATCATTGACATTGTCTCCGAAAGCCATAGCTTATACTACCTGGCGAGGTATTGGACTATGAATGATGTGAATTGATTTTACTTTACTAGATTGCAATTTTTGATTTATTTTAGTGCAGTAGCTTAATTCATTTTTTTGTATTTAGACAGTAGCAGAGATAATGGTTTCATGATCAGTAGTTCATTATTTACTTGATTTAAATAGCAACACATTTTTATTCTTGTTCAAGTATTAATTTCATCACTAGTATGTTCTAAGACCCTCTGAAGTGTTAAGTTATGGAAATCATTATAGAGGACACAATTGCCTTAAAATCTATATCCATACTTGCCTTCTAGAGTATTCTTAAAACTCAGGAATATGATTTCCATTCATATTAGGAGATAAACGAAGATAAAAACCCCCAAAACAAAACAAAAAGTTGAAAACGACAAAAAAGATAAGAAAGAGGCTGTCTTGCACATATAGTGCGCCACACTTCATCAGTCTATGACTCCCGGATTGATAATTAATGTAGCAATTTAACACTAAATTGACTAAACATTTTGGCGTCGTTGCCGGGGAAGTGTAACTAGGTACCCAATCTCTTAAAAAAAAAGAAGGGAAAAATTGATAACTTCTTGAAGTATGCTCTCCTCTTGCATCTAGTGTGATCTGGAGGATCAGAAAAGAGAGTTTTTAGTTTAATAATTTCTTGATTATGCTCTCTTCTTTCACCTAGTGTGACCTGGAAGATCAGAAAGAGAACTATTAACCCGACTTGAAAAAAATAAAAAATAAAAAATGACATGCATAGCGCAAGAGATTCTAGGGGAAGGTTTATAGCTAGGGCCAAAAGTTCGATTTTCACAACTCCAACTACTTCAAGGCATAGACAACATACACCTCCATCATCTCCGACTCACACTCCCAGCCTTAGGATTCCTGGAATTCAAGGGGCAGAAACCGAATTAGGAGACTCTCCCACACTATCCATTAAATCTGACCTAGGAGAAGAACCTTTCTTCACTTATACAGGGTAACATATTGTAATCAAAGAAGTAGAATCACATGAAGAAGAGGAGGGAGAAATTCTTCCTCGTTCACCATTAATAAAAGAACCAGAGGACTCTGACAAATCTAAGGAAACTATCATGACAGACGAAGTAGTAAATGGATTTGGAGGAGGGGGTCGAGGTAGAGGAAGAGGAAACAATGGAGGAGGTAGAGGTAACAATGGGGGAAATAGGGATGGAGATAACTCATTTGGATTCCCTATAGCCAATGAGGAAACCCATACAACAATGAAAAACATTTCACCATTTGTCCTCCCAAACTTTTATGGGTTGCAAAGTGAGGATCCTGAAACATTTCTATTTGAGTTTTAAGTCTTGTGCCAAACCTATGATTATATGGAAGACTCTCAAAAACTCAAACTATTTCCTTCAACATTGAAAGGAGCGGCTTTGAAATGGTTCATGGGATTAGTCACTCAATCTATTAGGACTTGGAATGATATGAAACAAACATTTTTGGATAGATACTTGGATTATTGTATGCCCACCAATCATAAAGATGAGGTATTCAAGATGATGCAAAAAGAAGATGAAAACTTGAAGGATTTACTTGAAAGATTTCAATACAAGTTAGAGAGAGAAAAAATGAGTAATTTAGATGAGGAAACCTTGAAAGCCCTTCTATTGAAAGCCATTAGAGATGAATGGATAGATATTTTAAACATGGTGGGGAAGGGAGATATTTCTCAACTTCCACTCAATGACATAGCAGAACTATGTGTCCATCTCTCAAGGGGAAAATCTAAAACTGGAAAAGGGCCTAGAGATCCTCTTGTTAGAGCAAACAAATCTGCAACTGGATCAGTAAGTAGGGCAAAGATTGGCAATATGCTTGATGAATTCAAAACTGAAATTCTAGGGAGCCTTAGTGAACAACTAGACACCCTTAAAATACAAAAAAAACAGAAAGCAGAAGTCGAAGCCTTAGCTATCTTTTGTCCAAAATGTAGAAAAAAACATGCTTTAAGGGAATGTCCCTTAGATGCAAAAGTTGTAGAAACATGTGTGATTTGCTCAGAAAGCCATGAGACCAAGGATTGTCCTTCAATTCCTGGGCTCAAAGCTGTCTTTCAGGAAGATCCAAATTCAGTAGAATCCCTTTGTTTTGTTTCAAGAAGACTATGGCAGGGGCCACAAAATCAAGGATTTAACAATCCTATGAACTTTCAGCTCCCACCAAATTGGAACTCTTGGCAACAACCTTGGCCCCAATCTCAAAATTCATATCAATCATGGGCACAAGGGATGCAAAATCCTTATGGGAGATTTGCTCAATTTTATCAATATCCTCCATCTTGTCAAAATCAACAAAATCCAAAAATTCCAAATCAAAACCCACAACTTTCATTACCATTTCCACAACAACAACCTTCTCAACAAAATCCAAATTCTCAACTCTTGCTTCCATTTCAGAAAAGGACAAATCAACTACCAGCCCAGCCATTGCCAAATCCCAATAACAAAAATCCTCAGAATGCTTACATGGTAGAAGGACAGCAATTTCCTACCTATATGATTGTTCCTTTCAATGATGTACAACTCAAGTCCGGTAGAGTTTTAGAAAAACCTTCTATAGATGTTCAAGAGAAAGATACCTCTGAGGAGGGTTCTCTTAAAACCAATAAAGGTTCTGAGGAAGCATCTCTTCAAAACCCAAACAATCAAAAAGAAAAAGAAAAAGAGTCAACCCACACAACTCCTATAGTTGAACAACCTGCATCTTCATCCACACCTCCTTTCCCTGAAAGATTACAAATTGACAAAGGGGTGGGAAAAAAAATCTTGTTACCTGACAATGATTTTCTAGATGAATTAAAGAATGTCTGTATCAAGATTCCCTTGTTACAAACTATTAGAGAGATTCCTATTCTAGAAAAAAAAATAAAGGAGTTGAGTCTTAAGAGACCAGGAAGGAAACCAAGAGATACAAGAAGAATCCACCTGGTAGGAAAATTGCAGATATCATGATGGGAAAAATTACCATGCAAAAATATGTAGATCCAGGTAGTCCAATTGTCAAGACTCATATAAATGGGATAGAAATTCCAAATACTTTGATTGACTTGGGGGCTGCTATCAACATTATGAGTAGACAGACTACGGAACAACTTAAACTTCCCAATCTTCTTTTTACACCCACCTATCTGCAACTTGCAGATAGATCAATAATCAAACCAAATGGTGTATTAGAAGACATTTCAGTCTCCTTAGATTCTTGGGAATATCCAGTAGATTTCATGATTTTGACTCCGAAGAGTAATTTAGGAGGGCATCCACTTATCTTAGGAAGACCTTGGCTAGCCACAGCTGATGCTTTCATTAGTTGTAGATCTAGAGATATGTACATTTCTGATGGTAGTTCGACAAAGAAATTCAATCTGTATCCTCCAGCAAAAGCAGTTACAGAAGTAGGAGACAATGAATGGGTTGATGATGAGGACAACATACAACTTGTCTTTACCATTTCTGAAATTAGTGAAGATAGTCAAATTCTGAACACATTGGAAAATTTTGAAACACCTTCAGAATATGACCACACACAATTTCAGTTAGATTTTGATATTGAGTACTTATCATCAAGACAAATGTCTCTTTACTCTATGGAAGAGTTCGGTAGTTCTACCATTGAGATTCTTCTAGGTAAAACATTGAATATCAACAAAAATTTGGAAAAATCACAACAAGAATAGCTAACCAAAATCTTGCAAAAACATTCTACTGCCTTTGCATGGGAGTATACTAATATGAAAGGTGTTAACCCTAAGACTTGCATCCATCATATCTATATCGAGGAAAACAGTAGACCAATCAAACAACCTCAAAGAAGGATGAATCCAAATCTTAGGGAGATAATGAAAGAAGAGCTCCACAAACTACTCAATGTAAACTTCATTTATCCAATTTCAGATAGCTGATGGGTTTCTCCTTTGGTTATAGTACCCAAAAAGAATGGTAAATGGAGGGTATGCATTGATTATAGGGAATTGAACAAAGCAACTTTGAAGGATCACTTTCCCTTGCCCTTTATCGATCAAGTATTAGATACATTAGCAGGCAAAAAATACTTTTCATTTCTGGATGGTTTTAGTGGTTATAATCAAATTCAGGTAGCACCTGAAGATCAGGATAAGACCACATCTACCTATCCATGGGGAACTTTTGCTTATCGAGTGCTTCCATTTGGATTATGTCATGCACCCGCAACATTCCAAAGAGCAGTGCTAGGAATTTTTTTTGATCTAATTCATGATTGTGTAGAGGTTTATATGGATGATTTTACAGTTTATGGTGGTTCGTTTGAAGAGGCATTAGAAAATTTGGAAAAAGTCCTTATAAGATGTAAAGAAACAAACCTTTCATTAAGCCATGAAAAATGCTTTGTGATGTTTACTAAAGGTATTGTTTTAGGACATCATATTTCAGGGGATGGGATTAAAGTTGATAGATCAAAAGTTGAAGTCATCTCCAAATTTCCTATTCCAAATTATCAAAAAGATGTTAGAAGTTTTCTAGGATTTACTGGATATTATAGAAGATTTATAGAAAACTTCACTACAATAGCACCTCCACTCTTCAAACTGCTTACAAAAGACTGTGAATTCAAATGGGATCCTGATTGCCAATCAACGTTTGAAACTTTGAAAACAAGAACATCTGAAGCGCCTATCTTGAGAGGAACAAATTGGAAACTTCCTTTCCATATTTCTACAGATGCTTCAGATATAGCTTTAGGAGCTGTGTTGGGTCAAAAAGATTTAGTTCCTTATGCCATTTACTATACCAGCAAAAATTTAACTCCCACTGAGTTGAACTATACCGTGACTGAAAAAGAGTTCTTAGTTGTTGTTCATGCAATCAATAAGTTCAGACATTATATAACAGGCTATGAAACTTTTATTCATACTGATCATTCTGTAATTAGATATCTAATGAACGAACCTATTACTAATGGCAGAGTTACAAGGTGGATCCTACTTTTACAAGAATTCAATATTACTGTGTTGGATAGACCAGGGAAACAAAATACAGTAGTTGATTTCTTGTCTAGGATTCAGAATACTAAAGAAGATTCTCCTGCAGAGGATAAGTTTCCTGATGAATATTTATTTGTAGTAACTACTAATACCCCTTGGTATGAAGATATAGCTAACTATTTGGTTACAGGAAACTACCTCCACATTTATTTCTTGGTGAAAAAAGAAAATTATTCAGGAGAGTTCAAAATATTCATGGATTTCTAACGTATTGTTTAAAACGGGGCCAGATCTTGTGATTAGAAGATGTGTTAGAGAAGATGAAATGCCTAATATCCTCAAAGCATGTCATGATGAACCATGCGGTGGACACTTTGCTGACAAAAGGACAGCCTATAAAATCCTCTCTTTAGGATATTATTGGTCATCCCTCTTCAAATGCAAAACAATATGTCAAAAGGTGTGACAACTACCAAAGAGTAGGGAAACCTACCCTTTCAAATGAAATGCCATTGGAGCCACAGGTACTCATCGAACCCTTTGAAAAATGGGCTTTAGATTTCATTGGACCTATTAACCCACCATCTAAACAAAGAAAGTATATATTGGTATGTACTGATTATGTCACTAAATGGGTAGAAGCCAAAGCATTATTTTTTGCTACTGAGCATTCAGTTGTTAGTTTTCTTTATGAGGATATTTTTACTCGCTTTGGTGTTCCAAGAGAAATTGTGACAGATCAGGGAAGTCAATTTACATCCAACCTGGTGGAAAAGCTTATGGAAGAATACAAAATCAAGCACAGAAAATCTACTCCTTACCATCTGCAAGAAAATGGTCAAGTGGAGTCTACAAATAAAGTTATTGAAGGCATCATCACCAAGACTATTCATCTACACAGAAGAGATTGGTCAGAAATGCTTCCTGAAGCCTTGTGGGCCTATAGAACTACATGGAGAAATACAACAGGACATTCTCCCTATGAACTTGTTTATGGGAAAGAAGTCTTGCTCCCCATTGAGTTCCAAGTCAAAAATTTCAAGATGGCAGTTCAGTTGCGAATGGATCTATCAGAAGCCCAAAAGCATAGAATGGAGCAGTTGAATGAGCTATATGAGATCAGACAAGAGGAAATCCTAAGAACTGATCTAGTTCAATATCAAAGAGCTAAGTGGCATGACAAATACATCAAGGAGAAAAAGTTTCAAGAAGGAGATTGGGCATTGCTATTTGATTCCAAGTTTAAATATTTTAAAGGAAAATTTCAGAATCATTGGCTTGGGCCATATGAGATTGACAAAATCTTTAGGAATGGAGCGGTAAGAATAAAAACCATTGATGAACATCAAACTCCTCTTATTGTGAATGGCCACAGATTAAAGATCTATCATAAGCCACTCTCAAAAGAGAAATTTGTCAAAATCTTTCAAGATAGTTATGCAATAAGGCTAGTGAAGAAGAATCCTTCTTCTCCACCAGCCTAGCCTTTGTTCTTTTCTGTTAAAAAAAAAAAATTGTGTATAAGCCTGAAAACAAATCACTGATTGGCAGTCTTATACAGAAAATACAGGGCGAAAATCAGGAACTCCTGACGCCCTATATTTTCCAAAAAAAAAAATCCTCTCTCATTGTATTCATAGTTTCATGACATCTCACTTCACTTCATTTCACCTCATTTCACTTCACTTCATTTCATTTTCATTTCATCATCTCATTCCACCAATAAAATTCCTTTTATGACCATTTTCATTCATTTAGTCATCATTTATCCATCTCCATTCAGTCATATGATCACTGAGTCAGTTTCTGCAGCTGAACCCAGTTTCCGCAGCTAGAAGCTGATTCCGCAGCCATCAATCTGTTTTTCAACACTAACAGTCAGATGCTAGTTAAGTGATCATGAAAATCAAATGCAGGTGTGACCAAGGAACTATTTTGAAGATATGAGGCACCTAAAAGCATCAACGGGGAGCATCTGATCAAAGGTTAACGGACGAAAAGTAAAAAAAAAAAAAAATCGAAGGTATGAGTAAGATTTATTTCAAATAACATTTAGAGCACATTTTATATAGTTAGGAAACCACGGCTCCATTATATGCAATGATTGGCATTGATAGCGTCCATAACCGTTCCACAACCTTTATATGATTCCTCCACGAACCTTGCATTTATTTTTCAAACGGCCTCATGATCAAGCTTCCGGATTTAACTCGTGTTTGGTTGTACTTTGACACTCCACCTGTAATTATGGGGACATGGTCGATTTGATCACGACTCTTCTCCGTCGCAAATTCCGTAGCCATTTCGTGAGCATGTTTACGTCTACTTCGTAGCCATCAAGTTTAAAACTCTGTCGGCTCACTTTACTCCCCTACTATTCTATTGAAGTCACGTTTGCATTCCTACCCTGTTCACATAAGCCTCTGCTCCACTCCATGAAATCACTCCCGCTACTTGTTCTCTATTTTCCATTTACAGTCACTGGTTTTTCTCCATAAATCTTGTCCAATCCCCGCTAACCCAGCTGTCTCACCTCCGTTCCTCCAATACCCACGCAGACGTGTTTAAGACAGGAGGAAGGAATGGGTCTTTTGTTGAGGGTAGAGCCAGAAGGGCTCAAATTTATGGAAGGATATCCACAATTAAAAAGCATCTTAAGGAAGGCACGATGGCTACAATTCCTTCAAAAATTCAGAGGCTACAACAAGGAAGTTACAAAGACTTTTGCGAGGGCTTTTGATGGCGTGGAAGTTGAGGTAGGAGACCTTAAATTCTCAGTCACAGAGGCATCCATAGCAGCTGCAACCAAACTCCCACAGGAGGGAGAACATTGGTTCAAAAATAAAAGCTTTGACGAGAGAGCATGGAGGGTTATCTTACGAAATCCAGGTATGGATGTAACCATCTTTAAACGAGGAATCCCTATCTCTACGTTAAAAGAAAAATGGGCTAGTATATTATTAATAATCCAGAAATTCATTACCTGTGAAGGACGATTCGGATCAATGTACATGTACCACACTCGATTGCTGATGAATTTTCTAGAAAACCAAACTATTGATTTGCCCTACTTCTTGTTAAATAGCCTGAAGAAAATGTCCATCACTGTCCAAAAGAATCTGGGGGACATAGAACCCCACTTGTATCATCACGGCCTTGTGAAAATTTTGATAGAAAAACAATTGAAGGAAAAGAAGGACACCTGGGAGCAGTTTTTAGTTAGAAATTTCTTTAAAGATCCACAAGGAACCCCTGAAAGCAGCACATCAAGGAGAAGCAGAAGAAAGAAAACAAGTAATAGAATTCAGGACACTCCTACTAACCTAGTTGAAGAAACTAGTAGGGAAGAAAAACTGTCTGAAAGTAGGAAGGAAAGAACTGAGGGTAAGAAGCCAAGAAAATCAAAAGGGAAAAGAAATATTGAGGCTATATGTCAAACCCCAGAACCTTCCTTAGAAGCGGACCACCAAATACTATTTGAAAGACTAGTTTACCTTTAGGAACAGTCAGCTGCAGCAAAGAAAAAAGGGAAAGAAAAACAGAGTGGGGAGAAAGAGGACAAAGAGGACACTAGCCCACAAAATTTGAGGAGAAGTTCCAGACTTAAAGGGAAATTGAGGAAAATACAAATTAAAGGGCCCCACTTTATTGATTTAAGAGGGAAAACACCGGAACAACCTTCAGCAATCCCTCCTGGCCGTGGCCCACACCATACTCCTATTCCTCAGCCAAATTTTGAAAATAGTCCTTCTCGGCCAGATTTTGAAATCAGTCCTTCTCAACAGGATTTTGGGGTCAGCCCAAGAAAGACTACACCTGAGATAGACCCGAACCAGCAAGAAATGTATGATTATATAGAGTCCTTGGAGAAAACAGCCACAGATCCAGGCACTTCATCTACCCAGCCTAACACAGCACAGGAAGCTCTAATCCAATCACTGAAACAGGAAGTTTTTGAACTGGAGGTCTTAAATAGACACATCAAAAGAGAAAATGAAACATTGAAGGAATAGGGCAGGTTAGATAAGATTATTCATGACAACACCATGTTGCATCTTGGGCTATGGCAGAAGGAAAATAGAAAATTAAAGAAAAAGAACAGGAGGTTGAGCAGGGCTCTCATCAACCTCAAATTCAGGTGTCTAATGAGGAAGTCGAGGATGATAGTGGTCCCAAGAAAGAAGAAAAGAAGACTAGATGTATTGGCAAAAGTCTCAGAACACATGAACTAAAAGGAGGATGGTCAAAGTTTTGGTTGCATGGGGACATGCAACACCTTCACAGTGGGGTATGTTGAGTCCTGAAACTACATATCTCCTACACACCTTCATAGACTTTTTCCCCTCACCTGGAACCTCATAAGCTATCAAAATCATTGCATATTGATTCTAAAAGAGCACTTAAGTGGTTTTCTGACTATGTTTTTGTGTTTGTTGTTTGACTTAGATTTTTCTCATAAGCTGCGGAATGCAGCCACTTTCTGCAGCTGTTTTTGTTAAACTCCAGGTTGCAGGTGTCATCAGGCAAAACGGGACACATGGGTAGATCAGGAATGATCTGGACATGGATCAGGTCCTATTGGTTCAGTCGGATTCATCAAGGAAAGTCGTGGTCAAAGGTGGTCAAATAGAGGAATCCTACAGCAACAAGACCCCGTCTTCAAGCACGTGAAGGATTCATGGTTGTTCCTAGATCCTTGGGGACATTCTAACAGCTGTAGACTGCCCCACGATGCGAATCCAACAGCCATAGTTGATAGATTTAATAATCTCAGCAACCATTATGCTAAATCCATGGACGTTGTCTTTTACGTGTCTTCTGTTAACGTAGTTTCACAGGAAAACAGTTACGAAGTTTTTGTTATAAATAACGTGTTTCTATACGCATAGAGTTAGCCTTTGTTAATGTAATTTTGTTGTTAAAGTTACTGTGTCGTGACACTAGTTCCACTGTGGTAACGAGAGGATTCCTCCTCTGTTTTGATATATAAAGAAGACTCTTTTCTATATGATTGCATGAACATAATTTTGAATTGATAGCCTGTTGACCGAGGCTGTGCAAAGGGCCCCTGTACGCTGAGGTTTCATTTTCCTTGTCGTTGTATAGTTTTTTCGTATTGTTTCCTTATTGCCATTGCACATGTTTCATAGTTATCCACCTGTGTATATATTTCATCTGTTATGATATTAACATTTCATTCTTGTTTATGATTTTACAAGCTTTGTATTAATGTTGATCAGTGTGTGTATGTTTCAGGACAGAGTAGGCCCGGGCATTTTTCATGCAATTTTCGTAATAACTAGTGACATGGAATTAGCCTCCCTACTGACATTTCTTTTCTTAGTTTTTTTTTAATTCCAGTTATGCTTTGATTCCAGTTTTGTTCACTTTAGTTAGTTTAGATATCATATTTCTCATGTCATTGATGTTATCTCCGAAAGCCATAGCTTAGACTACCTGGCTAGGTATCAGACCATGATTGATGTGATTTGATTTTAGTTTTACTTTTCTGCAATTATATATCAACTTGCTCATATCATTGATGATTATCTCCGAAAGCCATAGCTTAGACTAACTGGCGAGGAATCAGATTATGAATGATGTGATTTGATTTTAGTTTTACTTTTCTGCAATTAGACATCAACTTGCTCATATCATTGACGATTATCTCCAAAAGCCATAGCTTAGACTAACTGGCGAGGAATCAGATTATGAGTGATGTGATTTGATTTTAGTTTTACTTTTCTGCAATTAGACATCAACTTGCTCATATCATTGACATTATCTCCAAAAGCCATAGCTTAGACTACCTGGCGAGATATTGGACTATGAATGATGTGAATTGATTTTACTTTTACTAGATTGCAATTTTTGATTTATTTTAGTGCAGTAGCTTAATTCATTTTTTTGTATTTAGATGGCAGCAGAGATAATGGTTTCATTATCAATAGTTCATTATTTGCTTGATTCAAATATCAGCACATTTTTATTCTTGTTCAAGTATTAATTTCATCACTAGTATGTTCTAAGACCCTCTGAAGTGTTAAGTTCTGGAAATCATTATAGAGGACACAATTGCCTTAAAATCTATATCCATACTTGCCTTCTAGAGTATTCTTAAAACTCAGGAATAGGATTTCCATTCATATTAGGAGATAAACGAAGATAAAAACCCCCAAAACAAAATAAAAAATTGAAAACAACAAAAAGATAAGAAAGAGGCTGTCTTGCACATATAGTGCGCCACACTTCATCAGTCTACGACTCCCGGATTGATAATTAATGTAGCAATTTAGGACACACTAAATTGACTAAACACCATGGTCACTACATGTTGTTACTCTTTCTTCCTCACTACTCTAACCTTTGACCAGAATGAATAACAATGCAAGCGAAACACCTAATCCTATTGAAACTATGCATATATTGGACCCTTTGATTTGTTCCTATGCAAATGTCATTCAGTTTGAGAATGATTCTGCATTGATATGTCAATATATAAGGGTGAAAAATGTTTTTACAGATCTAACATGTGGCAGTTATGAGAAGGAATCAATAACCTCCCACCATATTTATTGTCATACATTCAGTCCTTATGCAAATTTTCCTCCATGCTTGTGAGATTATGATCATAAAACATCGATATTATAAAACATGGATTGAAAAATGTTAGAATATAATTATACACATCGCCACTTGCCCCATCAATTTTGCTTAATATTTATTATGGTTGTTGTGTCTATTGTCGCACAAGTTTATGAGAGAAATCTTGTCCTCCTGAGCCAATTCAGAGCACTTTAAACAAAATCAAATAGAAAATATTTTCCAACGAGGAATTTGGCCATCAAATCTCTGGAATGGTCTATTAGTTGCGCTAATTTGAGTTTTATGAATTGATTTCAAATAACTTTTATTTTTTTCACAAGTGCGATTGGTATCTCGAATATTTAGAAAGAAGATTAGATCGAGAGTAACATATTTGAATGAATCATGAGATTAAGTTTAGGTTGTACAAGAAAGGATCTCTAGCACCATCAAAACATCATAATAAAATTCATGGCTCACATAATTCAAATCCATTTTTGTATGTTGTGTTTTAAATAAGAAAAATTCAGTTTTTATTAAGCAATTTGAGAGTTTAATGGTTGTTCTCGTTATTTGCAGGTGTGATTAACTTCACTCGCATGCTTGGAAGCAGTCCCCAAGCAAGGGTGTAACGGATCTATGACAGTGATCAATGCTAAAGAAATCCTCGTGTTGAGTCAAATTGGATTGCCCTGCGTTCACCTAAACATGAACTGTTAAGTAAGACATTTGTTTGCATTACTCTGGAAGGAGTATTAACACTTGATTTCACAACATATGTAATTGGAATTCACTCAATCTTTAGAGCTTTTGTGTTTGAATTCATGCTTCCCAAAGATGGGCCTTTTGTTGGCACGATTATTAAAAAGATTCAAGACTTCATATCTTCCTTGCTGCTTCCACTATATTTTTCATATAGTGGTTTGAAGAATAATGTTGCAATGATTCATGGAAGGGCCACTTGGCGTCTGCTCGTTTAGTTAATCGTAAATTCCTGTGTTGGGGATATTTTGGATATGTATGTTGTTGCAATTGCACATAGAGTTCCTTGTCGTGAAGCAATGATGTTGGGGTTCTTGATGAACAACAAAGTTAAACCATTGGTCAAGTTGATTTCCCTCAACATTGGAAAATATTGGAAGGTAAAACTCATATTTCATAAAAATGTTAAATTCATATGGAATGAATTGAACATATTTAATGAACTTGATTTGGCTATTTTTCCAGGTCCTGAATGATGAATTGTTTGTGATTCTGGTGTTGATGACTCTATTCACGACATTCATCAAAACTCTATTGGTAACAACCATATACATGCGAGAAAGGAATATGATTCCATCAAACACAGGAAGATACAAAGGCAAAAGCCAGAGGACAAGCTCAAAATTCTAGCTTATCTACACAGTACGTAGAGCATACAGGTGATGATAAACTCGATAGAGGACTTCATGGGGATTAGAAAGCCTACCTTGTGTCTCTACATTATGCACCCGGTGGAGCTGTGAGAGAGGTCTTTTGCAATCATGATGGTTCACAAGGCCAAGAAAAATGGCCTCCTCTTTTGTAACCCCAAAGAGAAGATTGAACTGGGAGCACAGAGATGAAATCCAGAATTCATGAGATCCTAACATGTGGTTAAAAATGATTCGATGGAGGAGGACGAAAATTGAAGGATCTTATTGGCCAAATCTACCTAGGCAAAGCCCGCAAAAGAACACCTCCAGTGTAATTAATATTTGGATTTTTAGATTTATTAAAGTAAAGTAATTTTAAAACATAAAGTTTTATTATAAATATTAATGATTTTAAAATGTAATGATTTTTACTTATTTTTAATTTATTTATTTTCTTATGAAATAATAAATTAATTTTATTAATAAATAGATAAATTCTAAAATTAATTATCTACCATTCATATAATGTTATACATGGGATTCTTTATACAATTTGAAATAATAAGAATGAGATTGATATCACATCGCTAGGATTTGGTCGACGTTTCGAACCAAAGAATGAGATTATTAATTTTAAGTAAATTATAAATATTGAAAGTGGTATTTGGATTTTTGAATCTTCCGCAATATTTAGATTTTTGAATTTGAGAAAGAAATTTAATTAATAAACTTTCAGCAATATTATACTTGTCATTTAAATAATAAATTTTTAAATATAAAATTATATTATAATTTTTTAAATAATAATATTTATTTATTTTAACATATTATTTTGATTAGATAATAAAATATTTAAACTAGAAAATTAAATAAATTGTAATAAATAAATTAAATAATTAAATATATAAATTTTAAAATAAATTATCTACCATTCATGTAATGTTATAGATGGGATTCCTTATAGAATGTGAAATACTAAGGATGAGATTATTAATTTTAAGTAAGCTATAAATATTAAAAATGGTATTTGGATTTTTGGAATCTTTCGAAATATTTAGATTTTTGAATTTTAGAAAAAAAAAAAAAAATTAATTAATAAATTTTAAGTAATATTATACTTATCATTTAAATAATAATTTTTTAAATATAATGATATTATAATTTTTTAAATAATAATATTTTTTTAACATATTATTTTAATTAAATAATAAACTAATTTAAATTAGAAAATTAAATAAATTTTAATAAATAAATTAAAAGTTTTTTTATGTACAAAAACTTCAAAATAAATTTTCAAAACTAATGATCTAAAATTCCTGTAATGCAATGTTAAGCCCATAGTAAGATGGAGATACCGATGGAATTATCAATTTTAAGATCAAATATTAAAATAGTAGTGATATAAAAAAATTTGAATCCATTCATATGTTTAAATTGTGGAGAAGACATAATTAAAAGGTGAAGGGTTTGTTGAAAAATTCTAATATGTAGAGGATAAGAATTAAAAAAATATTATATAAAATATATCTAGGCAACATTTATCTACCTTTCCTGAAATAAATTATTATAAGAATGTTTATTTATCTTTATTTATAGGAGTTGTGAAACAATATTTAAAAGCAGTTGTTTATAAGGCGATTTTTTGAAAGCTTTTTCGTCCGGTTTTTCCGGTCGAAATCGGGCAGGAATTTATTGGAATCGCAAGTTTGATAGCTAGTTTGTGCACAATGAAAGCGTCCCAAGGGTTTTCGAGGGTGCTGAATCCAAATATGCAGTTAAAAATCATTTTAACTGCAACAAATCAAGATTTAACCTCAATTTCTTCTGCCGGATTCCGTCACCGAAATCTCCAAAAAATCTCATTATAGACCAACAATCGATATTTATGGAAATTGAATACTTGTTTTCATACATCGCAAGTGTTATTCAAACGTAGCGTTTTCATACATTGCAATGTTATCACCCTACCCACACCACCAGAAAGTCCACAAATATTAAAGTTGAAACACACGATTAATCCATGGAATAACCTTACCACAGTCAAAGTCTACCATTCAGATGTTAGTCAAAAGTCACGTGACGGCTTTAAATATTTATAGCTACTCGTTTATTTTCAAGATGGCAGCAATGCAGTCGACGCAGTGTTCCTGCATGTGGAAACGTGTTTCCATCTACTGCACTGCACTGTCGCTGATATATGGTGCTCAAGGAAAATTGGAATGTCAAAACTCCACATAGATCACCGTTGAATGCGTTCCTCGTATGTAATAATTAGATACATTATTTCTCATGGAATCTTGGAAGGGTGCGGCTGTTTTGATCAGTATGGTGAACTAACTATTTATAGTGAATTATTGTTATCCAACTCAAAAATCATAAGCTCTACTTAGTAATAATGCAGGTGATGTAGACAATATCTTGACGCAATCGAACACGTTGGAACTCTTGAAATTTTTCATTTAATAAAGCTTACATTGCATAACTCATACTATCTCATAATGTGTAGCAAATTCCTGGCAATTTAAATTGGATGCAACAACCCATCTGCAAATTTGTAAAATAAGGCAGTCCCCAACAATACAATTCAAATTAACATTTCAAATTAATTTCGTTATTGGTTATTGGCTGCAAAAGTATGTTAATTGTAGTTTGTACAGATCGTTAGGCTCATTGAAATTCCAAATCAACAATGTTTTTATATGACAACATAGTGGTTATAATGTATGTGGAGAAATAAAATTTTCCAGTAATTGAGATGAGAAACCCTGCACCATACTGGTGTGCTCGGAGTTGTTTCATTTGAGGTTTGCAAAACTAGTATTAATAGAGCAAAATGCGACTAAGGAGGAAAGTGTTAAAAACATAAAATTCTCTATGAAATTTCTTCACTTGGAAAAACAGAGGATTATTATACAGTTTCTCCCCAAATCAAGAACCGACCTTACTCCTACTTATTCATTGGTTGATAAATCCCAACAAATATCTTTAATGAGAAATGCTAGTGCTTTGGCACAGGAAATCAACCGGGTAGTGGAAGAAAAGAAACTAGAGTCTCTGGTGATCAATGTGGATTACGATGAGAAAATTCCAGCACACACCAAAGGAATAAAGCTTCCAAGTTCTAGCTCGGCGTCCGCCATGGTGGTTCTTTCAAGAATTCTGAGCGCGGAGGCCATGGCTAGACCCGAATTGAGCTCAGCCTCGTCCATTGTCAATGATGCAGGAGCATTCAGACTTAGCCATCAATGTGATCGTATGTTCACATGTTGTGGCTAACATGAGATGAATTTCATTGACCTAAGTGGTCAAAATCAGTTTTAGTAGAGAGGGTTGGATCTCTCGAAAATGATCTTTACTTAATTATTGTAATAATTAGAATATTGTATTATTTTTAGAATAGGAGATAAGTTGTTAGTATAGGTGTGTAACAGAGCTTGAGAATAGAGATTTAATTGTTAGATTGATTAAAATAGAGATCGAGTTGTCAATGCAGTTAGGATAGGATTTGATTCATAAAAGAGGAAAGAATGTAATGACCGGGAGATTAGATTGGATGATCGAGAATTGAGTAAGCGAGTGGCGTGACAGAGATAGGGTTTGAGGTTGAAATAGAGGTTAGACAAACTATTGTAATCGAGCCGAGAGGGCCAAGACTTTGTAATTTCTATACTATTGGATAATTGATTGAGTGTGGTGTTGTGTGTTAATCCTGGTGCAGAATTTCATTGTATCTGTGTATTGGCATTCTGAACCCTAATCGGGTATTTTATATGTTTATAACACTTTATTTATAAATCACAGTCGAATATTGTTAAAAGTTAATATTGTGGTTAAGCGCTAAACCTTTCCCTTAAGCACCTTTATTAAAGTTATGCATTAAGCACATGGGTTGTATTTGATAAATGGTAAACGGTATCTCGCGCGCTTAAGAAGAGGTAAATGGTATTGTTCCAAGTTCACGCGATTACCCTTAGCAGCTGACATGTAGCAGAGGAAAACCACTTTTCTCGTGCGCTCTTGATTTGATATTGACCATGCAAGAATCTGTGTGAGATTGTGCGACAACTGTTCGATTGGATCACATTGACGGTGGAGATCGCATGTGCTAGTTGGTGAGCAAATGACGCGATATCCATTGGATCTGGAGAAGTGAGATCAACGGTGTAGATTGAAGTGCTTGGTCTGAGGAAAAGTCAAAGTGGGACCGAGGTGATTGGTCAGGTTAGCGGGACCCTCAGGGGGAAAATCCATGTACAGAACCGTGTTTAAGCGTAGCTGATTGGTTATAAAGTTAACCTGTAGTCTAATTCCAGACTACCACCTCATTTCGTCAACCTCGTGCGTCATTTTAGTATTAGAGCACATAGATTAAGCTTTTCTACGGTAAACATGCCACCGAGAAGAGGAGGAGGCATAGGTCGGGGGAGACCTATAGCAAATGTTGTTTTGCGCCGGAATCTACGTATAAGAATGGAGACAATGGAGA